>JBBMOL010000024.1:3508-126851 GCA_037954665.1 Laguncularia racemosa
TAAGTTACTAAAGTTAGTTTAGTATCATCTCGTTTGGTTACTTTAATTCTGGTTCATGTCATCTTCGTGACATCTGAAAACAAATTGAAGTATTAGAAAAAAAAAAAAGTTGCAATGATTGTTGGATCAAGATTGGGTTAGGTCACAGGTTACATAATTGCTAACTGGGATAGGTTCAGGTTTGCACAAAAAAAACCCAATTGGGTCAAGTTTGGGTTTTGGGATGTATAACTACTAACTGGGTTGGGTTTGGATTTCAAAAAACCTATCCCAAACCCAATCCGATTACATTCCTATCAGGAGGCTATCATGGCATATCTAGCTACCATGATCAAAACCATATCTATCATACAAGTACTCTTGTCCAAGCATTCGCTTCAAATAATAGGCTTGCCATTATGGTAGCAATCCATTCCTACCCCCTGTATAAGACCCATACTCCTACGAGATTCAATTAACTTCTCTTTGCTTCCATAGCCACTTTGGGTGAGTATTAACCCTATTGATTACTTGGTGCACCACTTTTCTAGCCCAGGCACCTATTGCTACTTTTGTTATCCTTTGGATTAGGTAACCATGTACAAGTAACATTACAGATACTTTAAATCAAATTTACATGTTAATTCATTTTAAGTTACTTACATTCTAGCAAGTAGTAGACTATCCCATATTTAGAAACCGAAGACGATAAGCTGAACATCGATTAGAAGTCCTCAAATCGATTAAGAAAACATATGCAATTAAGAACACAATTATTTTTTATTAATATTAGTGTATAATTAATTAATTTAAACTAATTCAATTATATGTTGATTAAATATTATTAACCATTTAAGCTCCATGGCCTGGACTTAGAATTTTACTAAGTGTAAGTTTATTAAAATTGTGTGTCTATTTAGTATTTTTAAATCAACCCATTATTTTAGTCCAATTGTTAATTTAATTAATAGGTTCTAATTCTACTTAATTTTATTAATTAATTTGTGAATTGACTTGGTTAATTGAACCTACTTAAAGGTAGTAAACAAATTAGGAATAAGATTGAACTGATTAGAGATGACTTTTGGATTTAAATCTTCTTTAAGGGATTCAGTCCTAAGCTATTTCAATATTGGAATTTTGTTAATTAATTAAATTAATCTAAGTTGGAAACCAATCAAGATGACTCGATTTAGAGGAGAGTTGGTTTGATTTATATGAATTAAAGTTGGACTAGTTCTATTCTCCTAAGGGAAACACCTAGTCCATTTCTATTTTGGTCCATTTATCCCATTTTATTTTGTAATCTATTAAGATTTTAATGTTATGTTGATCTTTAGGCCCAACTACCACTTATTAATAATAATTACCGATTAAACCCATAAATCACTTTTAAGTCATTAGTTACTATGAACACTTTTCCATGCTTGTAATTACTCCCACAAAGATCAAACTTGTTTTTCATAACAACTTTAATTCAAAATTTTAATTTGATTTTGAATATCCTTAAGAACATTCAAAATCTAATTCAAGGAACTAACATACGTTAACAACATCCATTAACATAACACACACCATAATGAATCAAACTATAACAAGTCAAGAATATACTTCATTAAATTTTCTAGCATTGGATGTCATCATTAATTATCATGAAACTTCCATTAAATCATCAAGAACATTCTAATTTATTGAAATCAATACTTTCTATAAACACACTAACTTAAATCATTCATAACTCATTTATTTTAACTTTGAGTGAAACCAAAACCAAATTATTCCTAGCTACTTCCTCTATCTAATTTATCATTAAAACTCAAAATTTAAATAATTTAAGTTTCCAAAAAATGCAAAAATAGCCCATAAATGAACTTACTTCAGTTTAATATAACTTGGTCATTTCAACTCTAAATCAACTCAAATTAAAACCAAATTAATTCTAGCTTCTTCCTAACTTTAAATTGACATCCAAACTTCATAATTTTATCAAATTAACACCCAAAATCATTATGAACAACACTAAATGAACTACTACATCTCTTGATTCAAATCATATCCAAACTTATTCAATTCAACACCATTTTAATTCTAACTTTTAAATCATTATTCCAAACTAATTTCTATCATTTACAATTCTTCTAAATTATCAAAATAACCTTTAAAGTTCTCAAATACGCATTTAAAATCTCCATAACATGCAATTATTTAATTCATTAATTTCTCTTATCAAATATACTTCAACTAACTAAATTAACAAACTACACAAACAATTACCTATTTCATACCATCAAATTACATAAATCAAACAAGAGCATACCTATTTCCTTCATGAAATTCGTAGCATACATTAAATTTCATCATTATATTCATTAGAACACAAATCCAACATTAAATTAACACCTTCCTATATATACACTTCATGCCACACACACACACACAGACATATCCAAATGCCTATTTCTTCAATAATTAATCACTAGCATACATCTAAACTTCAATTAATTCAAAGATTGAACACTTAATCACTTGAGTCGCTAAGAACTTCTAATAATAGCCAAACTTCTAGTATTTCCTCCAAACATCAAATTAACCTTCAAAAAACCTAAATCAACTCTAAATATTTATATCAAACTTGTAGATCAAAAGATACTCTTCAGCATATCTCAACTCCATTTGAATCTACTCACCTTCAAGTTTGCATGCCAAGCCCTACAGTTTCCACCCTATAATTCAACATCAAAACACTTAAATTAATACACTAAACTATAGATTGGAAGATTCTAAAAAATATATCTAAATGCTATTACCTAAACTCAAATTGAACAAAGCTTTTTGTTTTTTTTTTTCACCTATGTGTATGAATGTCATAGCCAATTTTCGATTCTTCACACAACTGTTTGATCTTCACTTTTAAATCCTTAATTTATCAATTGAAACACTTAATTAGAGTTATAATTGATTGAATTTTAAAATTATTCTAGAAATTCAAAAATAATTTTGAAATCTCACCAAATAGAGCTTAATTCTTGGCTTAAATCTTTTGGAGTACTTGAATTAGTCCTTCATTCTTTAATTTTTCCTTGAATAAAAATAAAAAAACCCACTTAGCATTGTCTTGAAACTTCATGCCATTAAAGAGAGAGAGGAGAGCTAATGGTTTCTTTTCTAATCATATCAAATTATAAATTTATAAACCCAAAGAAATCTATCGATCAAGTTAGGCAAGTATACCTATCTAATGTAGTGTCGATTGCAACAGGTGACATCTTCAAGGATTTTAAAAACAAGTACTAGTATTATCGTTTTTCTACTATCTAGTCTAAATCTTGATGTAAGATAAATAAACTAAATTACTAATTAACTAAACTAACAACCCTAAGATTAATTATAATTTCTTTAATAAATGAATTTAATCACAAAAATGTACAATTCATCTTGATTCACTCTAAACCCTAGTTTTCTTATAATAAGGTATTGATTAACAAATTGTTTATACTTTGCATTGTAGGAATTCTCAAGTAAACTAATTACTCTCTTGAGTTAATTAATTAATAACCCTGTATGGAATAGTGGAGACCTCTCCCTCACTATCACCATTTAAGATTTCATTAAATTCATAATTCCTAAATAAAGATTTAATTTTTATGTAGAAAATTGAAGTTTTTCAACCTTTAGGTAAAACATGCAATCTTTCTATTCATAAAGATCTATCCTATTAGATGAGATCTCTCTCTATCTAACAAGAATCAAACATGCAATTAATTTTTCTGCATAAATTAATCACAAAATAATCAAAATACATGAATAGATACAAAAAGCATAAACTTTTTATTAATTAATAAACAATTTAATCGCATGGTCTAGAGTTTCATAAGATACATGGTATATAAATCCACTTCTCCATGGAATTTATAGTATTCACGAATAATCTAGAGGAATAATAAGTAATCATGACAAAAAGAACAAACCCATGTAGATATTTTGTGATCTTCAATGATGCTCTAATGATTTCTCTCTCCAAATTCATATTTTGCTCTTTTAGGGTTTTTAGAGTAACTCTAAGCAATAATAAATAAAAATCCCTAATTTTTGGGGAAAAAAAAACGAATATTTATAGTCTAAGAAACAGAGTAGCATAAACAGCCTATTGCACGCTCGTGCTTGGGGTCATGTACTCTGGAACAAAGTGAAACTTTGGTGTTAAAGGTTCTGCATGGCCTTTTATATGGCCGTGCTCAAGGTTGTGCATTCCGAAATTCCTTCATTTTCCTCTTAGGTTAGATTTGTTCCTTTAGCACTACTCTCTACATAGCTTATGTAGTAGCCAAGGCACAATTTCATGATGTATTCTGATCACTTTTTGCCCTCTAGCTCTAGTGTTTGCTTGGCCATGCAAAAGGTTATGTATACGTGAAAATCACCTTTTTTTATATTTTACCAAATTTCGCCTCATTTTTGCTTGAACCTTCTTTAAATCATTCAATTTCACTCTTTAAACCCTGAATTCAAATATTAAGCACTTAAGTATCTTTTTCTTGATAAATTCACACAAAATTCATACAAAATCATATTTAAGAAATACTAAAAATAAGGTTCTTTCAACACTTATCAAAAGCTCACCTTGATTTATTTTTTCAAATGCATTAATTTCTCTCTCTTAACTCCACTTAAGCTTATATAGCCTCACTAAACCACCCTTAGGTCATTATATTATCAACTTACCCCTACTAAACCTCTTTACCTACTTAAAACACGTGGGGATATTTTGATAACATGTTATTTAATTTAAATTAAGGCATGTTGTTTTCAATTTCCATCTTATTGATGTACCCATAAGTAAATAAGTTCTTTAATGTCATTTTAGTAAATTTAGATTTAGAAATTAATTATGGCTAGGAGGAAAGAATTAATTAATTTTTTTATACTTCTAATAAATATCTTGATTAACTAGTTACCATCTTAGATCTTAGATTACACATGTATGGTTAAACATGTAATTTTAGATTCCAAAATTTTATTTTAAAACCTAAACTAACTTTATTTGATACCTTTGAATTTAATTAATGTCCTTGCTGACTTTAGTATATTTCAATGTCTTCATTACTTTAGTTTAGAATAAAATAAAGATTTTTTTCTTTGTATTTTTATAGATACATGGAAATACATTACCTTATATTTGCTTCATGTATTTTGAGCTCCCTATCTTTCAAATTGATATGTTAAATCCTAAATTTTTGGAAAATGTGCTTTTATAGTATATTTTACTATTTTGTCTTTTGATAAAATAATTTTAAGAAAACCCTAAAACAAAAAGTACATAAAAATAAATGCAAAATAGTCATGTAAAAATCTGATTGTATTTTTTTTTTTTTTAAAAAAAAAAAGATTCAGAGATCTAAACATATAGTTCCAAAGATACAAGTAGGGGTGAGTAAGTAATCTAAGAATATAGTTCCAAAGATACAAGTAGGGATGAGTGAGTAATCACATTATACTCTACATCTTATACTCTAGTGGACTAGCTTGGTTCCTAATGACTATTGAGTATCATAGGGTAGGTTTTGAATACAATTTTTGAATCTATTTGTATAGAATGGAGTATAGGCATGATGTCTAAATATATTGTACTTACCCCATAACCTGTATTTTTAGATATTTAAGGTATAGGATCCACAATATTGTACTCATCTTATAAAAATTATTAAATAATATTTATGAATGTAAACTAATATTATATTTTTTGTTATTACAATGAGGGAGGAGGATTAGAACCTTGCCAAATAATATTATATTTCGACCTTCTAATTCTACAAGAAAACGGGGGGTGGGGTGAGGTGGAAAGAATTAAACATATAGGCTATAAATCAAATTTATCATTCTTAAGAAACTCTAAAGAAGTTCTTACTTCATTTCTTTCACCTTTCTCTTATCTTATTTTTGTTTTTTTCCACCTCTCTTATCTTAATTACTCTTGGTTATTAACCCGATATTTACTATTATATTTTCCATTGAATGTAGTACATGTAAATGTACTATAATGTATTTGGTGTTGTATATTTTAAACGAGTAGACTATACTTTTTAATAGACTACAAGGTTTATATATAGGTGGAAGATGTATCTTCTTCATGATTGTGTTATTTTGTCACTTTTATTTTCTAGTGTTTTTTATGATGTTATATGAGGTACATTTTGTATCACCTTTCTAAATCGTGGAGAGTGTGGCTTCACGCGATTTGAATTAATAAGATGTCATGGAAACATCGATGGATTTATGTTGTGGAAAATTTACTTCAAAATTTTAATATCATAGAAATGCAAATGAAAAATTACAAGTTCTATAGGGTATAGGTTCCAAAGTATTCCCATGGTGTTATAAAGTATGTTTCAATTACAAAATTTAGGAACTTGTAAGCACATGGTGGGGTGAAAGTAGAGCTTATATCCTACCTAGTACCCACCTCATACTTGATATAGGGATAAGATGCATAAGACGAACATAAGGAAGTACATTTACAACTTATGATACTTTTATCTTAAAAAACTACACTATTAATCATCAACATTAACCTATTTTTCTATTTAAGTTCTTAATCTTTTTCTTTTATTCTATTTCAATCATTAATATTTTTAAAATGTTGCATAAATTGGATTTCCATTAAATCAATTATATTTTCCATCCATCTCGAGCATGTGCTTAACTTTTAATAGATCTTGGGGTAGTTAATTATGGTGGTTGAGATTTGTACAATTTTTTCCTACCCTTTTTTCTACTTTTATTTTATGTATTTTTATTAATTTGATTATATTGTGTGATTAAATATTTTTAATATTACTTTTCATTATATTATGCAATTAAATATATTTAATATTATCATTCTATTAAATTAATTATTTTTTGACTAATTTGAAGCTGACACATGTTATGATGGGCGGAAAGTTTAACAGATTTGATGAAAGTCCTATTTTTATAATGTTTTGGAAAGTTTAGGACTTAAATAGAAGGGGAAAAAAATACTTAAATAAAAAGGTAGGTTAATATTAAAGAGATCATAATGTGGAGTTAGCTTGTGAACAAATAGTTGATGATATTATTCAGTAGATAAAATACCAATGAGCAATTGAATTCATTCCAACTAATTTTCATAGATTTATACATACCTATATCAAGGAAAAAAAATTGAAGATAGTGCACCAGACAAAGTTGAAGCCACAACAATAAAAGCAGAACAAGGATGCTTTGTGCATAGGTGGAGTGACAGTAGTAGGGGGATCAATATGGTATGAAAATGGAAGAATGATTTTTACATTTGGACAAATATTAGAAGAGGATAGTATAACACATGCCAAATTATCAATAGCAAAAAGAGGTTTAGAGCTCTATAAGCAATATAGGATAAGCAACATTGAGATTGAAGTGGTTTCATCGACAATTGTTAATTGGATTATTAACCTTTCCAACCATCCTTGGTAGATCCAATATTGAATCTAAAAAATTCAAATATTGATGAAACTAGTAAGAACCACAATCTCACACATTTATTGGGAAAGCAAACAAGTAGCAAGTTATCTAGCTAACAAATCTAGATTGATGAAAGTAGATTTTGTTATTTTCAATCTTCGTCATTTAGATGCTTTTTGTAGAGGCTTACTGTAATGACGAAGATTGAATCTCCACTCATTGAGTTAACAATTTTGTCACTTGGTGCAGCTATTTCTTGTAGGTCACCTATTTTGAGAATATTCTAGGTCAAGCACGTTTAACCTTGGAGTTCCAATGAACTTTAGATTGTTATACCAAAAGGTGCTTCAATAATTTATGGGCTAATGTCAAAATTAATCTTGGAATTTTGAGTGTTTTTTCAAATTTAAAATTAAAATATAAATCTACTAATTATCACACACACAAACACACACATATATATGCAATCTAAATTTTGTTTATCAATTTTACTACCTTATATCTCATAATTTAAATTTGCATATTTAGACTAATAATCATGCACCACGATTTTTTTTATATATATAGAAATGATGGAGCTAGTATTTATTTTGACAAGTGAAATTCAAACTTCAATTTATTGGTGCAAATTTTGATTAAAAAAGAAAATTTTAACTAAGTATGAGATTTAGTAACTTCAAATTTCTAAATTGAAAGAAAAAGAGAGATAGAGAGAGAGATAATGCATAAAATTTAAGTAGTAATTTTGACATTATATGTCCATTTATCATGCTGAAAAAAAAGCTTACTATCTTTCTAATAGCCAATCCATCGTCATTTGATAATTATCATAACATCTTCATTAATATGTAATCTAGAAAACTTGTCAATTTAAAATATTTTTCATATTTTAAAATGGTATAAATAACAGAAAAAGTCTATATATATATATACAAAAAATCAACCAATTTTCTACATTTTAATTGCGTCATATTTATACCTTAAGTTAATACTAAAATTTAATTAAAAAATTTATATTTTAAGTAAGTCATTTAAATCCTCTAATGTTTATGTTAGCTTATTATATAAATTGTTTACATATAACATACATTATAAAATAACTTAAATAACCTACTTAAAATATAAAAAATTTAGTTGAATTTATGCATAAACTTAAAAGGATTTGAATATTTTAATTAAAACATAAAGAACTTGATTAACCTTTATCTAGGCCCACCCCGAGTCTTAATCACAATCTGCCCCCATTGAATCCTAGACTCAAACCTAGCCCATGGGCGGACCTAATAGGTCCATGGACCAATCTTTCCTTCTTTTTAGGTCATGGATTTAGTGGGTTTACAATGAAAAAAAAAAAAAATCCCAAAACGAGAAGATTTGACGAATGCTAGGCTCATTTTGGATTAATGAAAATCTAAGCCCATCCCAAAGCTTGTGCACTATGATAGTGTTTGGTTGCCACAAAAATTTGGTACTGGACGGAACAAAAAAATTTGTCCTGCATTTGGTTGCCATTCATGAAAAAAGTACTGGACAAAAATTCCATGTGGTACTAGATAAAATGGCAAATTTTTGTTCCACATGTAATTAGGTACAAAAAATTTGGTACTGGACAAAAATTCATTTTTTTCGAAATCTCTAACTTACCCTTCATATTTTTCTCTTTACAAACAAACCCTACCTCTCCAAACCCTTTTCATTCGAACTCATCTGTGCCGCACTAGCTTACCCTTCAAGTGCAGTAGGAAAACCCATCGGTGTCTTTCCAACAACGGGATTCATCGTGCAATCAACCGCTATTCGAACGTCACTGTTGTCACGCTAGAAGTCGCTATCAAGTTCGTATCCTTCCGTTCTTTCTCACATTCTTGCTTGCTTTTCTATGTTCCCCGCATGCTCTACCTGTGGTTGTCGCCATCCATTTAGATTTCCCTCGCTTGGTTTTCTATCTTCGTCGCATGCTCTCCATCTGGTTGTCGTCGTACATTTAGATGTTTGTTGAAATGGGATGGTGGTGGTGGATCAATCTTTCATGTATAAATAGATCATCACGTGTCCCAACTTGATTCCAAACTCACGTTTTGATTTCTAGTACGATAAGAACAAAGAAAATTACATAGCATGAGAAAAATAATATAACATAAGTTTTTTTTTTTTTAAACCATGTTTATTGCTAATTTCAAGTCAAGATTCTTTTATGTTGTATATTATTTATCATGTATGTATACTATATCGGAACATCATTTTTAAGATAAAAGAAAAGTAAGTAATGTGTTATTTTATTAAATATAACACAAATTATTGTAATTTATAATATGAATTATTAAATTTTTTCAATTAATGGATTTACATGAATTATTTTATATAATTTATAATCTCTTTAAATTGTATTTTCTTATAATAATATCAAATATGTACAAAATAACCATGATATAATTAAAAAGGGTATAATTGTCAAATTTACTATGTTTAGTCCAGTACTTTGCAATTCCAAACACTAGACAGCACAAAAATCTTTGTCCAGTACTGAACAAAACAAACATGATATAATTTTTTTTTTATCCAGTCCTTATTTTGTACTGTCCAGTACTCCCTGTCTTATCAAGTACTAGTAACTAAACGCTATCTATATGTTAATACCTAGAACTTGATGGGTCCACTTGGGCCAAATAAGAACACAACCCATCTCTACCTTTATCACAAATTAGTGTACTTTTCCCCGTTTAAAAACATAGGAAAAAAGTTCCGACATATCCTTACAATAACGACAACTCTCCTCTCTTTTTTTTTTTTTTTTCCCATTATTTACTTATGGTTATGCCCATGTATTCTAAAGTCTTATTTTGTGCCAGAATTCCTCATAGTAGTTATACATTTAATGAATCAAAATGCAATTTAAAGTTCATAAAAACAACTACAAACATAGTCATTTTGTCTTAAACTATACTACTAATAACGTTATGATTCATTAAATTTTATTGTCTGCATAGAATGTAGGTATACCTATCAATTCCAACCGCAATCACATGTCACAAAGTCCTTTTACAAGTTCCCGACATAGCAATGGAAAATTTTTGGTTTGTCAATATGCCCCACATCCAGGAATTCCACATTAAAAGCTCACCATGATTTCATGATTTTCATTATTGGGTCAGAAAAAACGTTATCTCCACTTGCTGATCGAAGACAAAACAAAAGCTTCATTGCAGTGACTATGCCATAATGTATTGACTAATGGAAACCTATCTCACATTGGTGCAATTTTTTCAAGATAACTAAAGTAGCTATCCGAGAAGGATGGATGATTGAAAAGGACGGTAGCCCCAATTTATGGCACTATTTTGAGTCTTGGTTACAAATGGAATCTTGAGTCCATATAAGTCCAACAAGAGCATCAAATATTCCAAATTAGAACTGGATATTCTAATCTTTTTTTATATATATATAGGAAAATTTAAAAATAAACTCATAATTAGTATCTTATATTTAGGTTTATTCATTTTCTAAATTATATATATAAAGTTTAGAATGCTAGATGTGATACTAAATTAAGTTTACTATATTATCTCTTATTATTTATATTTGTACTTTTCAACCAATATATGTTTGCTATACATCATCCTAAAAGTAATGGAGGGGATATATTTTTTTCGATTAAAGGGAACATTCATTGACATTTCACAATACATACATCATCCATACATATTAGTTCATATGACATATGTAAATATCATGTTTGGGAGTCTTATGCTCCCAGCTTCTACTAGTAGCTAGGTCGGCAAACATCGTACCTATAATATTTTCAAGAGGGACAACTTCCACCCGTGCTTCTTCAAGCAAGGACAACTTCTCCCTACAAGCATTGAGCAAATGTAATGTTACGGAGCAAATTCTTTTTTAGGAAGCAATATTGCTACTTGCAGTCTAAGTTAATCTCTAATTTTTTTTCATGTTCATTCGAGTACAATAGTTAGGGCTGACAATTCAATCAACCTATTGTGTGCCATGTCTGTGTCTAAAAAGGTTTGTATCTTAAAAACCTCAACTCGTAACCTGCTAGTTTCTTAATTATGTATAAAATCTAAATCAGTAACTTACCAATTTAATAAACGTGTTTCGTATTTGGGTTAGACTCGTTTATCGATTAAAAAATTATAACTAAATTTATATAATATTTATAAATACATAGGAAAAGTAGAGATTATAAAATTAACATTTATAAATTAAAATGACAATTTTATTTTATTTTTGGGTAGAAGATAGTCTTAAAAATTAAATATAAAAATACAATTCAACAAAAGTTTAATAAAATAAGTATGATCAAGTATGACAAATTTAAATGTTGATTTGTTACACAAAATCATGGTATGAAGTTTTTTTTTTTTAAGCCAATAACCAAAAAATATTTGGCAATATAACTATTTTGCACAATATGAGATAACAATTATAACTAAAAGAAGCTCACATATCTAAAAAGTAAAGAAAAACTATCAAGGTGACAAGAGTAACACAAACTCCATAATGCCAAGATTCTTGTCTCTTCAATAGCAAAAAAAAAGTCTTAAGTAATAAGAAAAACTCTTCTAGGTTCTCAATCAGCTATAGGTCATCTTAGTATTATGTTGAACCATGACCTAATGGATATTACAATTAGTGGTAATTTATGAGTTTATCACATTCTTCGTTAGCTCTTCAAGAGAGAAATTTGAAGAATATGCATAAAAAAAATATTAATAAAATGTAACTAATGTTGAAATATTTATAAAAATAATTAAATTTATTACCTTCTCTATAAAGCTAATCCTTTGTACATAAAAGCGTTTTTATAGTTTTTAACTTCAATGAGTTGTGGTGTTGATTAAGAATCCGACCTTCGGTACTAAATCTGGATTTTGAAGCTATTGTAGGTATTGGTATGCTTATGATATCATCCTTCTTGACATATTCATCAAAAAGAGAAAATAACACTCTTCTAACTTCAAAAATTCATTTGAATCTTTATCATAATCCCTTTGATAACTCTACTCAACAAAATCAATTTATATTGAGGATCTAATGAAATAGCAATTGTCAAAATCACACTAAATTTTGACCAATATTTTTCAAACTTTTACAAACATCCTTATTGTCATATACCTCATATATGCTTCATTTCCACTATATTATTCTTTCATGCTCAATATGCCCTAAAAATGGATGGAAAGTATAAGTTGATAGTAGTGTACTTCATTCCATAAAACTGACAAATGATATCATAGAGAACCTTTAAGAATTTAGTGATTTTGTCAATCTTATCCCAATCATGCATAGAAGGACAATACTTGTAATTTGAATCATTTAACTCCAAGTGACAAAATGCACTTCCATAATAAATTGCATTATCTAGCATGAGGTATGTGGAGTTCCATCGAGTTGGCACATCCTGTCTTAAGCCTCTATTTATAGGCAAAACAACAAACTCAAGCATTCAACAAATTTCACTTTTCTAATTTGAGACCCTTTCATATACTTGACATTTCTCTTACTTTACCCACAGCATCATCAATCTCTTTTAAACCTCCTTGAACAATCAGATTGAGAATGTGTGCAGACATCGATTATGAAAATAAATACCTAAAGCCAAAAGAGCACCTCACACATTTAGCTGTGCTTTTATTAAACTTGCAAAAATATCATTTATTGAAGCATTATCTACAGTCAAACAAAATAATTTACTTTCTATGTCTCAATTTGTTAACAAAGTCTTTATTCTCTTAATCAATGCAACACTTGTATATGGAGGTAGCATATATGCAAAACTTAAAATTCTTTTTGCAAGACCCAATCTCTATTAAATAAGTGTGCAATTATAGATATATATCAATTGGTAGTTATTGATGTCCACATATCAAATGTCAAGCAAATTTGACCAGGACATTCTATGAACATGTGCTCGATTATAGTTTTTTCTCTCTTAAACATCTTTAATAAATCAACTTTTAAAGTATTTCTAGAAACATGCACAACATTCTCATTTAAATATTCAAGTAATGTTCTAAGTCCACCATACCCCACAAATGAAAGGGTCAACTCATGCTTCATAACAACATTAACTAATAAGTCACGAAATCTTTTAGCATAAACTTTGTGCTATTAGGTTTCATGTCAACAGACAATAAAATTTGACCAATATCACAAGTATTATGTTTAGGGCACTTTAACATTTGTCTATTTAAGTTCTCTGTTCCAAATTTACTATCGCATTTTATCTTAGTACTACATAACTTACATATGACTCTTATAATGACTGATCCATTCAGTTGCTCCTCATATGTACAAGAAAAGTAATTCCAAGTTAAGAAGTAAGCTTCCTCTTATGTTTGGATTCAAAAGTTGATGCTAAAACTTCAAATATATTATCCTTTTCATTATTTGCTCCTAATGTGTCCACTTCATCAAAGTCCAATGGATGATCCACGGGCAAATCCATCTACATGTTAAACAAGGATACTATCATTTGCTAAAGTTCACATAAACCAATGATAAATAGTCGGGTTGAACAAATTACAATAATCACCCTACTAGAAAATAAACTTCATTACTTTGGTATGCAAAGTTAAACTAGAATAATGCACACAAAGAAAACACTATTAGCTAAAGAAATAAGAAGAAACCATTGATTCCAACCATATCAGAAAGATTTATGGGGATGAGGAAAATTATCTTAATAGACAATACGTTGCTAAAATCTTTTGTTAGCAAGCTTGGTTTCACTATTTTCCAACTAAAAGATTTTATGAAAATTAGTGATTACTCGGCTGAAGCACCATAAGATGTTAAGTCCTCTAAGCTGCTTATGATACTTAGATTTCAAGATGTAAGTGTAACAAAGACAAGCTAGTTTGATTTGGTTTTTAACTATCAAGTGTCGTTTTTAGTGTCTAAAGATGGTTAGAATCCTGAGCTCATATTTTTACAACTAACAATTCCTATTTTATCTTAAGTTAGAACACAAGCAAAGCACCTAATAGTAGTATGAATGATTAAAATCATATGCAAGATTATAAAATATATCTTATCATACTAGATTACTAATACTTGAAATAACAATATCAATGGAAGCCACAAGTATGATTTATCAAAATCCGCAAGGGACAAGTAAGAAAATAAGACATTAAAGAAGAAGAAGAAGAAGAAGTTACAACTTACATGAGATAGTTGTGCTTATATAGGCCTTCTTCAACTCTCTAATAGTAATGATGGCGGAGGTTGTTGTTGAAAGGATGAAGATGGTCACTTGTCTAACAAGAAAAATCTTAAGACTGAGAGAAAAGGAAAGTGGAATGGAAACAATTATGAAAAGTAAAGTAAAGTCTTTACCAAAAAAGAAAAGAGAACAGGAAAGTGGAATTGGGATCTTAGAAAGTGGAGACAGTTGTGTTGTGTAGTGTGTACTTTGACAAAATAGGTGAAAAGAACATATAATATATTAATAATTTATATCCTATCCCAATACCTAAAACCAAAATAGCACTAAGCCAAAAAAAGCACATGCTATAGAGGGACAAAATTTCATATAATTATTTATTTATTTTAGAACTAAATGGGTTCACAGGTTGAACTTGGGATATTTTATAGGTAATAAGTGTTAAAAGAACCTATTTATAATATTATTAAATATGATGTTTTATGAATTTTGTGTGAATTTATTAAGAAAAAAAATAATATTTGATTTTATGGTTTAAATAGTGAAAATTAAAGATTTAAAGAAGATTCGAGCAAAAACATAGCAAAATCTGGCAAAATATGAGAAAAAAGGTGATTTTCATATGTGCACATCCTTCAACATGGTCGTGTTGATGCCAGTGTTGGAGAGTAAAAAGTGATCAGAATGCATGGTGAAATTATGCTCCGACTACTACACAAGTGGTGTAGAGAGTAGTGCTAAAGTAGGAAATCTACCTAGAGAAGAAACTGCAGGAATTTAAGAGTGCACAAAACCCGAGAACAGCCATACAAAACTCAAAAGTCAAAATTTTATGTTTTCTCAAAGTATACGGCCCTGAGCAGGGCATGCACTAAGCTGTATATGCTACCATATTTCCTAGACTATAAATACTCATTTTATTACGAAAATAAGGGATCTTATTTTATTTTCTCATATAGCCACTCTAAAAGTCCTAGGAGAGAAAAATCACACATTTGGAGAGCAAAGTTTTGGAGCATTATCGGAAATCACAAAATGCTTATGGGAGTTCATTCATTTCATCATGAATTATTATTACTTCTTTAAATTCTCATGATTACTATAGATTCCATGAAGGAGTAGATTTATATGCCCTTCATCTTGTGAAACTCTAAACATGTGATTAGAATCACTTATTGATTAATTAAAAGTTTATATCTTTGTATCTATTCATATGTTTTAATTGCTATGTAATTAATTTATGCGCGTAAATTGATTACATGTTCGATTCTTGTTAGATAGAGAGATGACTCATCTAATAGATAGATCTTCGTGAATAGAAAGATTGCATGTTTTACTAGAGGTAGAAGGCTTTAATTTTCTACATAAAAATTTAATCTTTATTTGGGAATTGTAAGCTTAATGAAATCTTATAGGGTGATATGAGGGAGAGGTCTCCACTATTTCATATAAGGTTATCAATTAATTAACTCGAGAGAGTAATTAGTTTAATTGAGAATTATTATAGTGCAAAGTATAAACAATTAATTAATAAAAACCTTATTATAAGAAAGCTAGGCTTTAAAGTGGATCAAGATGAAGGGTATGTTTTTGTGATTGAATTCATTTATTACAAAGATTATAATTAATCTTAGGATTATTAGATTAGTTCATTAGTAATTTAATTTATTAATCTCACATTAAAATTTAAACCAGATAGTAGAAAAATGATAATACTAATACTTGTTTCTAAGATCCTTGAGGACAATACTTATTGCAATCTATACTTTATTAGATAAGTGCACTTGCTTAGCTAGGTCACTGGATTTATTTGGGTTAATAAATTTATAATTTAATACGATCGAATAAATGACCCATTAACGAGAACTGTTTAATAAATGGGTCCATAAATAGGTTCACGGATTGAACTTAGACCCAAACACGAATTTTTCTATGTTTAAATGGGTTCAACCTATTTGTTTCTTATGTTGATTTTTTCCATACACAAACCTATTTATAATCATGTTATATCATGTCGTGTCTAAGTTTACAAGTCGTGTCCCAAATTGCTAGCCTTAACAGTAGTACTACTCCTAGTATAGACCCTATAGTTTTGCATAGAGGATGTCTATGGTGAAATACTATATTAGGAACTTAAGTGGAGGGGGTGTAAATTGAGTTTTATTATAATTTTTTTTTTTTACAAATTAGCAATTTTGTGCCAAACTAATAAAATGCATGAGATAATAAAAAAAATTAAAATAGCAAATATAGCACTAGAAATAAAAGAAAGAAAGAGTTTAGAAGATCAAGTCCAAATTTACATAGAGTTCGGAAATGCCTCCAACTAAGAACTTCATACCACTTTTATTCAACAACTCAAACAATGGCATAAAAGCCTACAACAATTGTTTTGCATTTATAGTTACAAGTGTAGTGCACTCTCTTGATGAAAATTATAAATGCATTACACTTGCACTAAACTTTGGTTTTAACAAAGAATAGCAAAAGTATAAGAAAGTTGATGAGCAAGAGAATAAGTAATAATATTGCAACTAAGACTCAAAATCTTATCTTCAATCTACCCTTGAAATGGTATTTAAAGCCCCTCTACAAATTGTGGACAATATTTCCTCTAAACTAGCATTTAATGCTCTATAACAACTACAAATTTCATAAAGGGTTAGTCCTTTTTGTAATTCTTTGAACCATTTTGAATAGGTGATAAAGAGTTAATTCCAAGGGCTTTTGCTTAAGCACTCTAATTAGAAGTGAACTTTACTTGTGGACCAAAGAAGTCGGTACATAATTGACACATATGAACCTTATCACCAAAACAAGCACCACCATGACAAGTACTTAACAAATTAGCCATAGTGTTCGTAAAAATTATAACATGACTACAAAAAATATTTGAATATAATACATCTATATGCCTTTAATATCTAGTGTATTGAAAAAAAATAAAGTACTCTCTAGTGTCATTGTCATACTTATCTATAAGATTACCAATAAAAAAAAAATGCAAACACCCATTTCACATACTCACATAGGTAAATTATTCATATGTTCACAACCATTTTTCCATAAATCAAATTGGTCCCAAAATTGTAGTTGCACTAAGAGACCTAGATCAAATAATCTATCATGATTAATTTCATGGTTTGCAAATTTAGTGTGATACCTTTCAAAGTGTGCTCTTAGGGGAAAATGATTTGGAGTGAAATCATGAGCAATTGTAGGAGGTACTAGTGGTGGAGGAGCATTGTGTCATGGCAGAGATGGTTTTGAAGAGGAAGGGGGACAATCATTAAGGCGTTCCTATTTTCTCATAGCCAAGAGCTTTGTTTTAGCCATAACTAGTATAGTAATTTGAGCAAACACTTGGTGAGTAAGGTTAGGGTTGAGGATTGTGGAGAATGTATATGTGGAAAGAAGGAAAAACATAGGAAAAAAGAAGAAGAGCATAATGGGTTGAGAAAAAGTGGAAGGTTCGACGTATTTGGGGTGAAAGGATTAGAATATAGAATAGGAATTCCATAGTGTGTGAGAGCGTTTATGAGAGGTTGAGAATAAGAGAAAAAAGATGGGGAAGTAAATGAAAGGAATCAGGGTTCCTACAATTATAGTCCACAAAATTTTGTAAAAAAGGTTCGGAACATTACCTGTCGAGAGCAATCTAGCTTTTGGCTTAAAGAAAATGGTTTAGACTATATGGAAAAGGTTTGGAGCCTTTGATTCTATAAATGCTTTAGACAAGTTTATAAGATCATTTCATGCTTTAAAAATACAATTTGCATTATCAAAAGGCTAAAGCACCACAAGGAAACATATATGGTTCCTTTTAAAACTATTTGAGTTTAAATAGAGCGTAATGGGAAAGAAAATTGCATAAAACCATGATATTAATTAATTAATACTTCGAGCAAGTTTTAAACGCATGAAAAAAAATATTACAGCATAACCAATACTTAAAAAAAGCATCATTCTTAAAATCACTACTCCAATTGCTTCCAAAAACATGATATAAGCCAAAGAAGAAAAACAAAAAAGTCTTGAAGATCTAAGTGCGCATTAAATTATACCTATTGGGAATTTACAATCTAAAAAAGTTTCAATAGCTTAAATAACTTTGATGGAAGTGTGAACAAATCATAGAATTGGAAAGAATGCAAAGTTACCATATAACTTTATTAGAGAGGATTGAGAGGTTATACTACCTTACTAGCATGTTGTTACGTAGTTATAGTAAGATTCGAAAAAGTAACAACCTGCTACATGATAGTGATAGCAGCCATGCTAGGCATGAATTGGGTAAACATCACCATACGTTAATCCACTTTAATATTGGTTTCTTCAAATGTGTGCATCATTTGCACAATAGTCAATATAACTTCTTGTATAACATTGCCTTGGTTCATATTTTCAAGTGGTGGTAGGGTTTGCTCAATTACCTCATGATGCACTTCCTGATCTTTGTTAATGTTGTTAACAAGGTCAATTGTTCTCTTCTTAGTAGGTGTTATCATCAAGTTGTCAACTTACTTTATCCCTAGTGTAGGTGTCAAAAATGTAGTGAAGGGGATTTGGTTGCAATGATCACATGCATACACCATGTATCTCACGTGACATGTTACATTGAGGAGGAATCTCCTAAATGAGGAGGAATGCTGAGTATTCATAGAGTTTAGGTGTTAACATTGTCTATCAGATCATGGTAGGAGTTGACAATTAAGATGAATCCTATTGATAATTCCTTTTGTTGATGGATCATTCCATAGGCTTATCTTGGATCCAAGCCTATAGGTTACCTCTTTAAATGCATGAACTTCCTAGAAAAAGGTCAAGAGTGGATAGGTCAATCCAACAATCTCTACTCCAAACCCACTATGTTAAATTTCCCTTAGTAATCCCAAATCTATAGATTTGATTCCTTGAGCCCGATCACTTAACCTAAAGAGTCAAGCTTAAGGTTGTAATTTGGCTTGAAACACAAAATCCATTTTAACACTTTACACTACTTTTCACATCTCCTTGTCTTATTTCTTCTTAAATACTATTGTCGAGTTACTAACCTTCTCAAAATCTACCTTTATTTACTTCTTTACTACATAGTTTATATAATTTCCTCTAAGGTAATGTAATCTCTATACATCTCTTCTTCTTCTTTTTTCATGTAGCAACTCTCTCTCTTCCTTATTTTCTTTTTTTTTTTCTTTGGCTTTACCTACCTTATCAACAATAAGCATCTTCAACAAGTTTGTAACACATGTAAAGCAAGGACTAGCAAGTGTTTTTGAGTGAGTCAAACTAGTGGATTAATTTCTTTTGTTAATTTAGTTTACATAGGATTAATTATGATTTTAGGATTTTTTTTTATCTCAACTTTGTGCTTTTTTCTTGACCTAGTTTGCTTTTTTATAGTGCAAATTATAGTTTCAAGAGTTGGAATGATTTTGGTGTTATTATTTATTTTGTATAAGTGGATGTAAACTTTATGCTATATTGTAATTTTGTGATAGTATTATCTCTAGTTACAAAATCATAGAAACATTGACAAGTTGTTGGAAATTTTACCATGAAAATTTGTTATTATTGAAATAGAAAGTTTTACAAGTTCCATTGAAAAACTTATGCCTTGTAAGTTTTGTAGGGTATAGTTTTCAAGATAGTTCTTGGATGTTACAATATAGGTTTCAATTATAAAACTTGATAAATAAATACCAATAAGAGATACATAGATAGACTTTCATACCTTACTCACTTTATACCTACTCACCATTTGTGTGAACTTCTCTTGGAATAGGTTTATTTACTATATTTATATATGTATAGAAAGTGTGTTATGATTAGTTGCAAATAAATTTGCATTAACAATCGAACTACAACTATATATATAACATTGATCATATTGCCAAACCATGAGGTTTTTTTTTCTTTTTTCTTTTTGGTTATACATAAGAAGAGAAACACACAAGTTAAACTATAAGAGCTTGGGCAATCACATAGATTCCAAGTCCCTCTACTTCACAACATGCTTATAAAGCTCAAATTCAGTTAATGAAACGCCTAATTAGTGGAAAGTTAAAGATCATAGCCCGAGGGACCTCGTGACCATCTAATTTCATGATATAATATTTTTCCATTACACTAATCCTATTCCAATAATATACTGCTTTTAATTGAACGATTTCCTCTTAGCTCTTGAATCTTAAGCATGTGAGAAGATCCTACTCCCTAATGAATATTACCTAAATGAGATACCAGACACATAAATCCAACTTTTACTACATTCTTTTCCCTTTTTTTTTCTAAAAAATATGTATTTCATTTATTAGAACACTTTAAAATACAAATATATAATCGTACTAAATAAATTAAAATAAATAGGAATTCAAAAATTCAATCCAAAACAAGAAATTTCTTAGCCAAAGATTGATGCAATCAATCCCAAAAAGAAAAAAAAAAAGAAAAAAAAAAAACCTATACAATCACGAAATAAAATCTAGGACTCTGGTTAGAAAAGATCCCATATTGGGATGACAAATAAAATAGAAAGACAAAAAAAGAAAAAAAAAGCCTAGATTTATGAAGGAGAATTTGATGCAATTTTAATTCTTGATAGGAAAAAGATTGCAAATCTTTAAATCTAAATCAGGACTTCCTTTTATTCTAATTGTTGCAACATGAAAATATCGATTGTACTGGTTGAGTTGGGGAAAATGGTCAAAGTAATGATTGCTGCCCCTAAATTGTATTAGAGTGAAAAATCCTCGAAGGGGTAGAGGGGAGAGAGAGTGAATCTGTAATTCACTAAGCATGAAGTTGAAACTTGAAACCTCATTCACTAGATTCTTGACTATCTCCTTTCTACTTGATGCTGAATCTTGTTCCTTACAACCTCAAAATTATATTCAACTTTATGTATCTATGGCTTCTTACAATCGAGAAGATGTATCAATTAAAACGTGATTAAGAACATCTTTATATATATTTCATGAGGCAATATTGTGTACTTGTTTGGTAAAATTATAACGATACTTCCTTAAAAATATTAAAATTATATAGTTTCAAATTTCTAAAATACTATACTTATACACCTTGTAAAATATCAATACAATAAACTTTTTTTCTTTCTATACAATAGTCAGTCAATTCTATATATTAGTATACAATTATAATAATTAATTTAAGTCAATATTATTGCTCGGTGTGACCCTTATTGAACAAAAAACATTAATTATATAGAGAATGTTCTTAATTTAGATGATAAATTGAGGTAAAAAAAAAACATAATTCTAAGCATATATTTATATAAAAGATTGATTTAATACTGTAATGAGGGAAATATTTTTTTATCTCATTTTTCAAGGAGTGTACTATAGTACTTCATAACTTGAGCCATCTATAATTTTGATAATCTTGTGTTACGTTTGATACACTAGAATTGACTTAGAATGGAATTGTGATTCTAAATCTCATTTTATTTCCTATGTTTAGATGCTTATAAAAAGCAGGAATTGCAATTCTAGCTTTGAGGCATAATGCGATTCTAATTTTAAAGGGTTGAAATCGTGATTCCATTTCCCCAAATTATTGTACAATTACATAAATAACCCTTCCTAAACCTAACCTCATTAATGTATACATAAATTTTCCTATGTTATGAAAGATTATGTTCTATATATATATATAAATTATATGTTATATATGTATACAGAGTGTATATTATATATATATATATATATATATATATATTACAAAAATATAGAAACTATTTGAATATATTTATACATAACATATAAATTATATATAACCATAACGAAATCCCTAGTTCTCCAAATCAAAACTCGCAATTATAAAATGATTCAAGGCGCTCTCTTGGTATCAAAGCTAAGGGGGGAGTATATAGTTAGGTTTGAATAATTTTATTTTAGGATTTGAACACTAATCTTCCTCAGTGGAAAACTTCAACATCTGTGGAGTCCAGTGGGAAGAAAGCTGTGTGTGTGTGGTGATAGGCACTTGAGGAGTAATCAGTACTGACGTGTAAGTCGCGTAAATCCCGCCTTTGAGATAAAAGGGTAGCGTAGTGTTTCGGAGTTGAAACTCAAGTCGCTGAATACCATTTTTGTATTCCCGTAGGAACCACTTATGAAGAAGATAAAGTAAGTGTTCTAACCTAAAATGAATTTATTTAGCAGAACTATGTTGTCCTCTAGCTCGATTCCAAATGAGGAACTCAAGGGTCTAGATAATATAAACAATAGAGATAAAATTAGGATAAAAGATTTCAATGAAGCAATTGACAATTGGAAAATTCCAAAAATGTCTTATGACCAAATCTACCAAATGGCCAAATGGAAAATCTTTGGCAAAAATGACTATGTCATATCCACAGAAGAAAGAGAAATACCCGTCTCTGATGGATTAACAACAATTGAACTCTTAAACTGTAGTTCCATTCACAATTATGGAAAAGAATGGAATTATATGCACATAGGTCTAATCCAAGTAGGAGCTAAACCTCTTACAAAACTAGGATTAGATACCTCTGTCATAATGGTTCTGAGGGATGCTAGAGAACTGAAATATGAGAGATTGATCCATTCATCGATTGAAACCAGTCTCAGCACTGAGCCAATCCAGTTTGAATGTCATCCAAATGTCACTTTAGGTCTTAGGGATCAAACCATAACGAAATCCCTAGTCCTCCAAATCAAAACTCACAATTATAAAATGATTCAATGTGCTCTACCCATGGCAATCATCTATCGAATCTATTTTAAATTAATGAAAACAGCCTTCGGATCAAAAGCATACAAAATTGACAAAAAAGGTCAAACGCTTCTGATTCAAACAGATCTAACTAGATCTAATGTGACTATCCCTAGGATAATCAAATGGGATCAGGTCAGTCTACCTGATCATTTGGAAATAGAAAATCTTGTTCCCCAGAAATCATACCATGTAGCTAAACCATCTAATGTGATCCAACACCTAGATGGTAAAGTTACCCTTCAGATCTCTAGGAGATCTTTCGAGAATCCTAGAAGTTCAATGTCCTTAGGATCATCAAGAAGGTCAGTTGATTTGTCCAAGATTGATGAACTTAAAAATGCCCAAGATAGTCCCAGAAAAACTAATCCTACAATTTCTGGTTTGGTTAATAAACCTTCGGGATTAACTCAACCGATTTATCAAAATGCTCCAAAATGGGAAGAACCCACTGCTTCAGAATTAGGAGATTCTGAGCTAAATGTTATAGAAAAACCATTCGAGCCAGATAGGTTATTTCTAAATAATGATTTTAATTCTTCTAAAAATAAGAAGAAGAGAAAATGGTATTTTAAAACTTTTGATAAGTTTAAAATACAAATTAAAAATGAATATTATAATTTCATGGAAGAAATTGGTTCTCAGATCTTATTCTTCGATTGGTTAGAAGAATATTATTTGAAACCTAAAATAATTAATACAGTTAATAAAACTGTTCAATGGAGACTAAGTGATGGCAACGTGGTTGAATTCACTCATCCACCACTTAGCAATATCCGGTATTCCCACAAGGAAACCGAAATTAAACTAGCTCCCTTCAAAATTGCAAATGAATCAGAGGGAACTGGTATTAAAAAGATAATTGACCAAAACAATTTTACTAATAAAAATCTTCACACAATAGGTCAGCAACTTAACAAAATTGAAGATACAATTAGTAAACCTCATGTCAATAACAATGAAATAACTAAGGTTGAAAAGAAACCGCTTTTCAAACCTTTCGAAATGATAAATCCTAATA
The DNA here is from genome assembly GCA_037954665.1 of Laguncularia racemosa. NCBI lineage: Eukaryota > Viridiplantae > Streptophyta > Magnoliopsida > Myrtales > Combretaceae > Laguncularia > Laguncularia racemosa. The sequence continues at coordinate 27,910 of JBBMOL010000024.1, forward strand.
ATGAATTTCTTCAAGCTATACAAGATAGGAAGAAATCATTAAAAGGAAAAATGAAAATGGAATCAGTGGAATCTTTGAAATTAGATACTCCTAAGTTTAGTAATCTGATTATCGAAGATACTCCATATGAGAAAATTAATGTTTTAAGTGAAAACAATGATTCTAATCCGGATGATTTGTCAGATGACTTAAGTCTCGACAACTCTAATGGTTTAGAAGTTAATAAGATTACTTGAAAAAAACCTCAGAAATTATATTATCAGCGAGCATCTCCTTCTGATATAATGTTGGAGGAAAAACCAAGTAATTATCAAAACAAATATTCTGCAGGAACCACCTATGAATGGAACATAGATGGAGCCTCAGAACAAATGACTCTTAATGTTTTAAATCAGATGATCATGTTCGCGAATACTAATAGGAGTATTTAGGGCATATCTGATTTCCAAATTGTTGTACTTTTAATTTTTGGTTTTACTGGACAATTAAAAGGTTGGTGGGATAATTATCTCACTGAAGAGCAGCGAATGAACATTTTAACTTCAGTTAAGAAAAATGAATTTGGAGTTAAAATACTTAATGAACAAAATGAACCAATTCAAGATGTTGTTAATGCATTAATGTTCTGTATTAGTCAACATTTCATAGGAGATCCTTCTCACATTCGTGATAAGAATCTGGATCTTCTATCCAATATGAAATGCAAGTCTTTGGGCGAATTCCGCCAATACAAAGACATATTCCTCTAGAGAGTATTGATGCAAGATGATTGCAATCAATCCTTCTAGAAAGAAAAATTTCTAGCTGGTTTACCAAACCTCATAGGTAAACAAGTTAGGTCCAAAATTTGTGAGGAATTTAATAGAGAAATTCCTTGCAACAATCTTTCTTATGGTGAGTTAATGATAAGTATAAATTAACACTTGTATTTTAGATGAATTCTATTTGTTTGTGTAATAATTTGATGTTATCTTGAAGAATTTTGATACTTAAAATAGAAATATTTCAGTTTTAGGGATGAGGACCACTATTTTGAGAAGAGATATCGATTTGGATTGAAATCGGAGAGGAATACACGAAGAAAAATATTTTTTGGAAGGAACAGCAGATATACACGGCCGTGTATTTCAAAGGCACGGCTGTGTGTTCATCTTAGGAGATCCACAGAAGCATACACGGTTTCATACACGACCTGAGGCACGGCCGTGTGTTGAGCCTGGAAAAACCAACAGAAGCTTACACGGTCTAAGTACACGGCCATGTATAACGACCGTATATCAGCATGGAAGAAGAGTCTTCAGGACAGACCAGTACACGGTTGGAATACACACCCGTGTAACCCAACCGTGCATAAGAAAACATCGAGGAGGATACACGGTTGAGTTACACACCCGTGTAATCAACCGTGTACGAAGAACAAAGAAGACAGAGGCATACACGGCTATTACAAACAGTCGTGTGGGATATACACGTCCAGAGTTCAATGAGTCAGAGAGATACACGGTTTATAGACACGCCCGTGTAGTATGACCGTGTGTCTATCGAAGGAAAGATATCTTCAAATCGATTTTAAATCTTTCGTCCATATTTGAAGGATATCTCCTACACGCCAGAGAGGAAGCTACCCTAGGTATAAATAGTCGTCTTTGACAAGAGAGAAAGGAAAAAACAAGAGAGAAGAGAGAGAGGACGAAAGAGAGAACAGAGAGGAGGCCGAGAGGCCGAAAGGCCGAGGAGGCCGAAGGGATGGAAAAGTGAAAGATGAAGGGATGCGAAAGGAAGAAGACGACACCGAAGGGCTCATGCACAAGGGTTTTCTCTTTCTTTTTCATTCTATTTCATTGATTTGTATCTTGAAAATCCTTAGTGGCTAGTTGTTTCATACCCGAACCTTATGAATTCTAATTGTTATGTAATATGGGATTAATTGCATAGTTGATGAATAATGGAAATTTCTGAATTTATTCATGTAGTGTTGCTAATTTGATGTATGGCCAACATTGAGTTTGCATTGATTTCTTAGAAGATGATTGGGAAATCTCTTGTTTGAATAGATCTTACATGAATAAAGGAATTCGTATGTAATCTAGGGATAGAGAACGTGAATTTTCCGTATTAGGTTAAATTAGATAATTTGATCTAATTGAGGGTTCAAGAGTGTTAATGCAATTCTGATTGCTGTTAATAAAAGAGGGATCTTTGTTAATACGGTTAGAATTAGGAGTTAGTGATTTTGGAAGAAACATTAACTTATTGCTAGATACTCCGCGGTTTAGAGATAACCATTGCTCGTTAACTAATTCATTGAAAGGGTAAAGTTACATGACGATTAGAGGAGTAGTAAAGGGTAGTGTATGTTCTTAGTTATCAAATTAATAATCAAGTTATAGCGTTATTTTTAATTGCCATAGGTTTAGTTAAGTATTCTTAATTTAATTTGAAACCTCTCAAATTTGTGCGGTTAGATAGTTGGTTTAGAGTTAGTATTAGTACTTGCTGATCCTTGAGGAGACGATACCCGAACTCAACTCTATACTATTACAATCGATAGGTGCACTTGCCCACTTGATCGTAATAGAGAGTCATAGAAAGAGATTTTAAAATTTGTGTGATTACGATCTAACGAACAGTTAACATCTTATGTTTATAAGATAGGGACTCAAATGTGTAACACAATTCGACTGCATAAGCAGTTAAAGAAAGAAAAACAATTGAAAAGGCAATGCCTTGGAGAATTTTGTCAACAGTATGATCCATCCTTTGTCTTTGATAATTCAAAATGCATAGATTGTAAAAGGAAAACAAAGAAAAAATCTTCTAAAACTAAAGATAAGAGGAAGAAATTTTCTAAAAAATTCCGAAAGCAATCTGAAGACAATGAAGACCCTAAAAGGAAATATTTTAAGAAAAAGAATAAGAAACCTTTTAAGGCAATTAGATGTTATCTGTGTAAGAAATTTAGACACACAGCTAACAAATGTAAGATCAGGAAAAAACTTAATTCTCTCGATCTAGATAAAAAACACCTTGAAGAAATCTTCGAGATATTCGAATGATATTCTTCTTTAGAACCTTCTTCATTAAGAGAAGAAAGACTCCAATGTAATGATCTTGAATCATCCTCAAAGGAAGATTCAATTAATGTCCTAACTAAGGAAGAAGAAGAATTTCTCCTTAAGTTAGATTCTATGTTTGATTCCCATAAATTGAGATGGTTGGAAGGAACCAAACCAACTTCCTTAATTTCTAACAATTTAACTTATAACCATTATCTAAACCCTTGAGTTCCTCATTTGGAATTGAGCTAGAGGACGACATAGTTCTGCTAAATAAATTCATTTTAGGTTAGAACACTTACTTTATCTTCTTCATAAGTGGTTCCTACAGGAATACAATAATGGTATTCAGCGACTTGAGTTTCAACTCCGAAACACTACGCTACCCTTTTATCTCAAAGGCAGGATTTACACGACTTACACGTCAGTACTGATTACTCCTCAAGTGCCTATCACCACACGCACACAGCTTTCTTCCCACTGGACTCCACAGATGTTGAAGTTTTCCACTGAGGAAGATCAGTGTTCAAATCCTAAAATAAAATTATTCAAACCTAACTATATATTCCCCCCTTGGCTCTGATACCAAGAGAGCACCAAGATCGACTAGGGGCAACAACGCCACATACTTGGATATTTTTAATTTCCATAATGTTTTACTCTGATTAATTGCTTCATAATTCTTAATGTTTATTTTGTTCTAATTTATTCATCTCTTACCTAAGCTATTGACTAGTTAGTTAGGCTAGGTAGCCGTAAACCCTAGTTTTAGCAACTGGTACCAGTCATCCATTAGTGCCCTCTAATTGATCTTAGTGCTCTCTTGGTATCAGAACCATCTATAGGTAAATCTAGGTGTAGTACCAACTCCTAGGGGGAGTTCTCACTGCATGATCAATTGTCTAGCCTATTCCTTGTAATGGGCTACATGACGCAGCGCATGCTCTTATCCCCCGGGAGCCCACAGTGGCTTCCATCTTTATGGTGGACTCCTATAAGTCGGGTTTAGTAGTCGTGAGGCTACTCAGTAAAGGTGGTTCCTGAGGTTACTTCAGGTTGTCGTGGTCCTTGGGCGCATCCACTGCCCCTTGGATGCTTGTGACTTGATGGTATCAGAGCCAAGGGAGGAGTATATAGTTAGCTTTGGATAATTTTATTTTAGGATTTGAACACTGATCTTCCTCAGTGGAAAACTTCAACATCTGTGGAGTCCAGTGGGAAGAAAGCTGTGTGCGTGTGGTGATAGGTACTTGAGGAGTAATCAGTACTGACGTGTAAGTCGCGTAAATCTCGCCTTTGAGATAAAAGGGTAGCGCAGTGTTTCAGAGTTGAAACTCAAGTCGCTGAATACCATTATTGTATTCCTACAGGAACCACTTATGAAGAAGATAAAGTAAGTGTTCTAACCTAAAATGAATTTATTTAGCAGAATTATGTCGTCCTCTAGCTCGATTCCAAATGAGGAACTCGAGGGTCTAGATAATATAAACAATAGAGATGAAATTAGGATAAAAGATTTCAATGAAGCAATTGACAATTGGAAAATTCCAAAAATGTCTTATGACCAAATCTACCAAATGGCTAAATGGAAAATCTTTGGCAAAAATGACTATGTCATATCCATAGAAGAAAGAGACATACCCGTCTCTGATGGATTGACAACAATTAAACTCTTAAACCATAGTTCCATTCACAATTATGGAAAAGAATGGAATTATATGCACATAGGTCCAATCCAAGTAGGAGCTAAACCTCTTACAAAACTAGGATTAGATACCTTTATCCTAATGGTTCTGAGGGATGCCAGAGAACTAGAATATGAGAGATCGATCCATGCATCGATTGAAACCAGTCTCAATACTGGGCCAATCCAGTTTGAATGTCATCCAAATGTCACTTTAGGTCTTAAGGATCAAACCATAACGAAATCCCTAATCCTCCAAATCAAAACTCACAATTATAAAATGATTCAATGTGCTCTGCCCAGGCAGTCATCTATTGAATCTATTTTAAATTAATGAAAACAGCCTTCGGATCAAAAGCATACAAAATTGACAAAAAAGGTCAAATGCTTCTGATTCAAACAGATCTAACTAGATCTAATGTGACTATCCCTAGGATAATCAAATGGGATCAGGTCAGTCTGCCAGATCACTGGGAAATAGAAAATCCTGTTCCCCAGAAATTGTACAATGTGGCTGAACCATCTAATGTTGTTCAACACCCAGATGGTAAGGTTACCCTTCAATTCTCTAAGAGATCCTTCGAGAATCCTAGAAGTTCAATGTCCTTAGGATCATCAAGAAGGTCAGTTGATCTGTCCAAGATTGATGAACTAAAAAATGTCCAGGATAGTCCAAGGAAGACTAATCCTACAATTTCTAGTTTAGTTAATAAGCCTTCGGGATTAACTCAACCAATCTACCAAAATTCTCCAGAATGGGAAGAACCCACTGCATCAGAATTAGGAGATTCTGAGCTTAATGTCATAAAAAAACCTTTCGAACCAGATAGGTTATGTCTAAATAATGATTTTAATTCTTCTAAAAACAAGAAGAAAAGAGAATGGTATTTTAAAACTTTTGATAAGTTTAAAATACAAATTAAAAATGAATACTATAATTTCATGGAAGAAATTGGTTCACAGATTCTATTCTTCGAATGGTTAGAGGAATATTATTTGAAACAAAAAATGATTAATGCAGTTAACAAAGCTGTACAATGGAGACTAAGTGACGGTAACATGGTTGAATCCACTCATCCACCACTTAGCAACATCTAGGATTCCCATAAGGAAACCGAAATTAAACTAGCTCCCTTCGAAATTAAACTAGCTCCCTTCAAAATTGCAGATGAATCTGAGGGAACTGGTATAAAGAAAATTATTGATCAAAACAATTTTACTAATAAAAATCTTCACACAATAGGTCAACAACTTGACAAAATTGAAGATACAATTAGTAAACCCTAGATCAATAATAATGAAAACATTAAGGTTGAAAAGAAACCACTTTTCAAACCTTTCAAAATGATCAATCCTAGTAATGAATTTCTTTAAGCTATCCAAGATAGGAAGAAATCATTAAAAGGGAAAATGAAAATAGAATCGGTGGAATCATTAAAGTTAGATACTCCTAAATTTAGGAATCTAATTATTGATGACACTCCATTTGAAAAAATTAATGCTTTAAGTGAAACCAATGATTCTAATCCAGATGGTTTATCAGATGACTTAAGTCTTGATAATTCTAATGGTTTAGAAGTCAATAAGATTACTTGGAAAGAGCCTAAAAAATTATACTATCAGAGAGCATCTCCTCCTGATATTATGTTTGAGGAAAAACCAAGTATTTATTAAAGCAAATATTCTACAGGAACCACCTATGAATGGAACATAGATGGAGCCTCAAAACAAATGACTCTTAATGTTTTAAATCAGATGATCATGTTTGTGAATACTAACAGGAGTATTCAGGACATATCTGATTTCCAAATTGTTTTACTTTTAATTTCTGGTTTTACTGGATAATTAAAAGGTTGGTGGGATAATTATCTCACTGAAGAGCAGCGAATGAACATTTTAACTTCAGTTAAGAAAAATGAATTTGGAGTTAAAATACTTAATGAACAAAATGAACCAATTCAAGATGTTGTTAATACATTAATGTTCTATATTAGTCAACATTTCATAGGAGATCCTTCTCACATTCGTGATAAGAATCTGGATCTTCTGTCCAATATGAAATGCATGTCTTTGGGCGAATTCCGCCAATACAAAGACATATTCCTCCAGAGAGTATTGATGCAAGATGATTGCAATCAATCCTTCTGGAAAGAAAAATTTCTAGCTGGTTTACCAAACCTCATAGGTAAACAAGTTAGGTCCAAAATTCGTGAGGAATTTAATGGAGAAATTCCTTACAACAATCTTTCTTATGATAAGTTAAAATCTTATGTTTATAAGATAGGAACTCAAATGTGTAACACAATTCGACTGCATAAGCAGTTAAAGAAAGAAAACAATTGAAAAGTCAAAGCCTTGGAGAATTCTATCAACAGTATGATCCATCCTTTGTCTTTGATAATTCAAAATGCATAGATTGTAAAAGGAAAACAAAGAAGAAAATCTTCTAAAACTAAAGATAAGAGGAAGAAATTTTCTAAAAAATTCCAAAAACGATTTGAAGACAATGAAGACCCTAAAAGGAAATATTCTAAGAAAAAAAATAAGAAACCTTTTAAGGCAATTAGATGTTATCTGTGTAAGAAATTTGGACACACAGCTAACAAATGCAAGATTGGGAAAAAACTTAATTCTCTCAATCTTGATAAAAAACACCTCGAAGAAATCCTTGCCATATTCGAAGGATATTCTTCTTCAGAACCTTCTTCGTTAGGAGAAGAAGGACTCTAATGTAATGATCTTGAATCGTCCTCAGAGGAAGATTCAATCAATGTCCTAACTAAGGAAGAAGAAGAACTCCCCTTAGCCACGTACTTTCTTTTGCAACTGGTACCACAATGTTTCACTATGTTTGGTTATGTTATATTTAGAATAGAATGGAATGCGTATATGATGGTATTTAACAAAAAAATGCTCTCAATTTGTGGCTATTGTGCATACATGTACGTTTTTTTTTATTTTATATGATTACATATGCACAACAAACATATCACTTGTATACATACATTACACACACACATATTTATGTATGTATTTATGTGTGTGCATGTGTGTACAAAAATTTATATGCATACATGTTTAACATGTATCTACACACATACAAATTAATATATTTGTTAAATATATAGATTATACCATTATTATACATGTTATATATATATATATATATATATATCATATATAATAAATATATATACATTTATATAACAATGGATATATATATATAGAATATTATATTTTATATATGCTTATGTATATAACATATATAATAATGGATATATATATGTTATGATAAATATGTATATGTGATATTTGTACACACATGCACACACATAAATACATACATAAATATGTGTGTATGTAATGTATGTATACAAGTGATATGTTTGTTGTGTATATGTAATCATATAAAAAAAAAAAAAAAACGTACATGTATGCACAATAGCCACAAATTGAGAGCATTTTTTGTTAAATACCATCATATACGCATTCCATTCTATTCTAAATATAACATAACCAAACATAGTGACGGAATAGAATCAATGATTTTGTTAATGTTTCCAAACATAGAAATATGTTGGTCATTCCATTCACTATTTTATTTCATTCATTCCATTCCAATCTATTCCATTTTAAACTATTATTATATACTAAACATGATATGGGGGGTTATCCTCATTATTACTCTCTTGTTTATATTTAGGATGAAGTCCCAATATTAAATACATGATCTTTACGTGTATCACCATGTTTATCAATTAAAATTCAATAAAATAAATAGTACTTAAGTAAAATTTTGATTTCTAAATTTCTAAAATCATTTTAGTTGGCTAAATAATTGTTTCTTAATTGATGTTATCATCAATATTTTTACATAGAAATATGATCTAGAATCTAGATCTACTTTTCATCACATGAATAGATGTAGCCAAATAATAACTATGTAGAAGAAAGTTCTCAATATTTAGATGAATGTTAACAACCTAAACAAATTATTGCAACTTCTTCCAACTATGTTAGAGCATTCCCATTCTAAGAGTATTTCCAATCTTGAGGACCTCATTTAACGTTATTATATGCCACATAAATATCTTAAAGACCTCTCCTTTGTAAGGACCTCCTCAATTTATCTTCAAGTCCTTGAGAAGAATTCTTAGGTATCACTTTAGCACTTTCTTTTATCTTTTTGTAAGTCTTGCACCAATTACTTTTAACTAAAACCCTTAAATTCAAAATAATAATAATAATAATAATAATAAATCTGGGTAAAGGACCCAAAAAGTACAAGAATCTCCTCATCACTCAATAACCGAAAAAGCAGATCTTTGATTTTGGATTTGGTATCAAGAACCAAGGAAGGAGATACTCTAAGGATATTTCTTAAGGAGAGTTGCTTAACATTTTCTTATATCTTTTTGCGAGTCTTATGCCAATTATTTTTAATCTATACTTTTAATATATTATACCTAAAAATTTGACTTTTATTGAGAAAAAAAAAAGTTAATTAATTTAAGCAGCTATTTGGGATCTTTCATGAAGGATTCCAAAATGTATAGAACATCCCCCTTCCTTCAAGAACTTTAAAAAGCGGGTTTTTAGTTTTAGATTTGATACCATCCAAAGATGGAGATGGTCTTTAAGTAATTGGGGCAAAATAATTAATAAATGTATATTAACACGTTAGTATCTTTATTTCAACCTTTGGAATCATTAGGAAAAGAAATACCACAGTATCACCAATATAAAATCCCATTTTCAAGGAATATTTATGTCCTTGTCAACGGTTTTAAAAAATGAAAATTTTAATATTTTTAAAATGGATTATAAGTTTTATAAAAAAATAAATATATAAAAAATAAAATAATTTTTTTTAACGTTAGCATGTATTCCACCACATCCCTTAATATTTCCTTCTCTTTTTTTCTTTTTTTTAATTATCTCAAAGATAAATCAAAAGTAGATTTGGCCCACTTCACATAGAAAGATCCGAGATCCCCTCATCCTTTCCTCAATGGCACAAAAAAAAGTCAAGCATCGCATCTTACTAATATTTAACCCAATATGGATTGTCTTTTTTATTTTTTATTTTTTATTTATTTTATTTGTATCTAATTTGAATCTTATTTTCATAATTATGATAAAAATAGTGATTGAGAAATGAATATTAAAAAATAAAAGCCCACATACTTTTAAGAGAAAATATTTAAAAAATAAATTTTATATATTGAAAAAGAAAATATTGATTTTTTTTTTGTAAAAATAAATAAAGTAATAGTTAAATAAGATCAAATATCTAAGGATATATTAGGTGTTTAATTTTTCAATATGAATAAATATGTATTTTTAGTTTTATCTTGTTACTATTTTTTTCTTAATAAATACACCTATTCAAACGGACCAAAAATAAATAAATAAAACAAACACGCCCTTAAAAAGACAAGCTAAGCTAGGTATTTCTATCAAGATTTACCCAACCCCTTTCTCACCATGAGAACTGTGGAGCTACAACCACCACCATCCCAAAACCCGAACCCACAACCCGATATCGATGAAGACAAGCTCTCGCCCATCGAGGAGGTCCGTCTAACGGTGTCTAATACGGATGACCCAAGCCTGCCAATATGGACCTTCAGGATGTGGCTCCTGGGCCTGGTTTTATGTGCACTCCTATCTTTCCTAAGCCAGTTCTTTTCATACCGTACAGATTCACTCTTCATTCCACAGATTATTGTCCAAGTGGTAACCCTGCCAATTGGCCGGTTCATGGCAGCGGCTCTCCCTGAAACCAAGTTCCGGTTACCTGGGTTGGGGGACCGGATGTTTCACTCAATCCCGGTCCGTTTAACGTGAAGGAACATTTGCTGATCTCAATATTTGCAAATGGTGGAGCAGCATCAGCTTATGCTGTTGGAATTGTAACTATTATCAAGCTTTCTATGGCAGGAGCATCACCTTTGTTGCTGGATGGCTTCTCGTTATCACAAAACAGGTCAATCGTATTATCTCTTTTTTCTTTTTTCTTTTTTTCAACTACATATATATTATACGTACTCAAATATATTAACAATGGTACTTTAGGTCGCATAATAATAAGTCTAATAAGGAAAATTTTGTATTTTCATATATTTACGCCTTTTCTTTTTTAAAAAAAAATGTGTATAGTTAATTTTAAAAATATAAAAGTTCTCTTTTCAACACTTAGATTATATATTAAAAAAGGAAAAATTGAATATACTCTATTAAAGTAGGAGAAGGGTGATGGTAAACTATGCAGTAAAACCATGGTAGAAAAATTGAATATACTTGATGCTAATAAATGTAGTAAGTTTTAATTTAATTTCTCTATAGCTTTGATGGCACATTTTCTTGATGTTAGAAGACTTAAAACTTCAATTCATGAATTATATATCCATCATACTATTAAAGCCGCTGAAATTTCGGGTGAATGGTAATTAAAGAGTCGACGAAGTGTCAATTTCTATTAATGGAGATTGATTAGAGAAAGGAAAATGAAATTTGCAGGTGTTAGGTTAGGGCTATTGAGGAAGTATGTTGTTAACCAGCCCACATGTCATTAAATTTAATTCAGTATGTACTCCTTAAATTTAATTCAGTACTTCGTCTATTTTCGTTATGAATCACAATTGTCTAGTCAGTTTGCTTAGCTCTTACATCCAGTGCCATTCCCCTGTGGACAGAAGGGCTGTTAGAGGCGAAGAAGAAGGGACAAATCTGTTAAAATCAACAAGTTTATAGATAGGTTCTAATTTTCTTTTCTTTCTTTTAAAAAAATAGATAAATTTCTAAGGGTTAATTTTTTTTTTTTTTTTTTAAAAAAAGATGTGTTAAATCTGAACCAAATTAAACTGAACATACATCCAATTCCTTTTCCAAATCGGTTTAAAAAATTTCACTTGCTAAACCAAAGATAAATATTTCAGGTTCAATTCACAAGGGTAAGAGGTTTTAGATTGAAACAACAAAAAATAATAGAACCATATCAATCTTTGACCCTGATAAGAAGGGACCAATTATCAAACAAGGAATTAACCAAGGACCATAGGTTTAGTGAAGTATACTTTATAATATGATTATAGATGATAATAGAATTAAATAACATTGAATATATCTTAATAAATTATATATATAGAAAACACAGTTGTATTGAGAAAATCTAAAGATTTCCTACAGTCCCTTATAACTACTGGAAATAATCATTAAGAACGATAAAGAAAATAACAACAAATGAAAGTATAACTCACATAAAATTTTTTCCTATGCAGGGCATTGCATGAAAAAGAAGAGCAGCGCATGTCAAGGAAAAAGTTCTTCCTCATTGCTTTGCTTTGCAGTTTTTTCTGGTATGTTTTTCCAGGATGCCTTTTCACTGCACTAACAAAACATATCATGGATTTTCTGGATCTTCTCCAAGTCAGTCACGACTCAGTAAATTGGGCCTGGAATGCAAGGTCTAGGCCTTAGAGTCTTCACACTTGACTGGACAGCAGTGGCATCCTTCTTGGTCAGCCCTCTCGTCACCCCTTTTTTTGCCATTGTCAATGTTTTCGTAGGATACACATTGCTCATTCCCTATTTTTTCCTCACACTTGTTCACCGCACAAGGTCAAATATACAACATATCAGCTATTGTAAATGATAAATTTGAGTTGGATATGCCAAAATACAAGGAGCAAGGACGAATTCATTTGAGCACGTTCTTTGCACTCACATATGGGTTTGCGTTTGCCACCATTGCATCCATGCCTACTCATGTGGCTCTATTTTATGAAGGTATTATTCTTATCGTAACATTTGTATCATTACATGACCATTATATTGAATCTTCTGCAAATCATAAAGATCATGATTTTTCTCTATATGTTGGGTAAGAAAGAATGACTTAGAATTTTACTGAAATCTGCTAGAATGTAAATATGCCTCCATAACATGCATGCAGTTACTAGTAATTGTTTCCGCATACTGTATAATATTCTTTTCTGAATTTTTATCAAATTTTATCCATGGAGAAATTACATTGTTCTTCTATTTCTACCCACATGCTATTACAAGTGCATCACCTCCCAGTTTTCCTATTTGTTTCAGTGTCCAGTGCAATTCTCATGGCTGAAAGAGACTTTTTCAAATAAAATAGGAAAAGAAGCAATGCCAATTTCCACTGTAGGCAGAAAATGTTCATGAAAGAAACTTTTAAAGTTATAACTGAATTGCTTGCATTTGATCAGAGAAATCATTGGGCGCTACCATGCTTCTTACAAAGGAAAAGAAGATATCCACACAAAATTAATGCTACAATACAAAGACATACCTGCCTGGTGGTTCCACCCATTGCTCATTATAACCCTTGTCGTAGCTCTAATACTACGCATCTTCTTGAATGATCAGGTTCAAATGCCCTGGTGGGGACTCCTCTTTGCGAGTGCAATGGCTTTTGTGTTCACCCTTCCCATTAGCATTATTACGGCAACAACAAACCAGGTAGATAGCTTTTATCATTAGAAGATGTCCCTCAATAATCAGCAAATTTAAGTTAGGCTGAGCATTTGCAGTAGCCATTCCAGTGTTTTCATATCTACTAACCCAGCAAATCATTTGCCCTTCAGACACCAGGGTTGAACATCATCAGAGAGTATATTATGGGTATCATATATCCAGGAAGGCCAATAGCCAATTTGCGCTTCAAAGCCCATGGTTATATGAGCCTGGATCAAGCAGTGTCATTACTCAATGATTTCAAGCTGGGACATTATATGAAGATACCCCCAAGATCAATGTTCTTAGTTCAGGTACATTATCCAATATACAATTCTTCTTTATCATTATCCAACATACAATTCTTCTTATCTATAATAAAAAAGAATGAAAGAGAAGAAAAAAGACATAAGAACGACATGTGGAATGGCTATACATTCAAATATTACATCAATCCAGATAATAAGACATTAAGATATACAAAGAAAAACAAATTCACTATTACCCCACACTCCAATGTCAGCAGACCCATCTTAGCAGGAAACAGTTAGCATACACAGTAACTATAGTTAGAAACATTTCCCTACTTTCCTTTTTTTATCTCATACAAACTATCATGACTCAAATCGAACAACTGAAGCCCTCCCTTCAATTTAGACAGAGTTGAAACCCCAGCTTAGGGTTCATACTACTCTTTTTAAGAAACTAATGATATATGTAATTAATTATACTTGCATGTTTTTTCCACAGTTCATAGGAACCATTCTTGCTGGAACAATCAACATTTCAGTGGCATGGTGGTTGCTTAACTCTATAACCAACATATGCCAATATGAGAAACTTCCGCCAGGCAGTCCTTGGACATGTCCTGGTGACAGAGTTTTCTTTGATGCATCTGTTATATGGGGGGTGGTGGGACCTAAAAGAATCTTTGGAAAACTTGGAAATTATCAAGCCATGAATTGGTTTTTCCTGGTAGGTGTATTGGGACCACTAATCGTGTGGTTGCTGCACAAGGCATTCCCCAAGCAAACTTGGATTCCTCTGATTAATTTTCCGGTCTTACTAGGAGCAACAGGAATGATGCCACCAGCAACTCCATTAAATTACAATTCATGGATCCTAGTTGGAACAATTTTCAACTTCTTCATATTCCACTATCGAAAACAGTGGTGGCAGAGATACAATTATGTCCTTTCTGCAGCCCTAGATGCAGGAGTGGCATTTATGGTTGCACTCCAATACTTCTCTGTGGGGATTGAGGAAAAAAGCGTACCCTGGTGGGGAACAGATGGAGAACATTGTGAGTTAGCAAGTTGTCCAAAAGCCAAAGGAATATCAGTGAATGGATGCCCAGTAAAGTAGTAATTGTAGCATTCTCTAAATTTGAAATGTAAAGTTTACACCTTGGCATTTAAAGAAAATGATGGTTGCATTTTGATAGCTATTAGGGCAAGTGATGTAAAAGCATCATATGCAGAATGTATATGAGAGTAAGTTCCCAGAGTCACAACCTTAAATTACAACCAGTAGCACAAACAGCAAAATAGCAAATGTTTTCATGCATTTTCTCAACTTGATGTATTCATTCAAGGCAAAGCAGACAGATCGGACCATACTCATCTTCCTTATCCTTATTATGATAAATGGGAAATGGAGAACCTCCCTCACCACCCTATGCTAGGATTTATCACTATTATGTGTACCATCATTATTTGATACAGCATCTACCCAGCATTTTATATATGATAAATAAAAAATGAAAATAGTAGATATCCTAATCACCTTACCACTTGCACCTGTGACTCCATGCTTGCTCATTCTGTCACGCTTTAGAGAGAGCTCAGCTCTCTATGAAAAATGCACCCTTTTATCCCTCTACCCCTTACATGTATCCAATTTCATTGTCACTATCCTCACTATTCCATGTCCTCAAAAGTCAGAATTGTCTAAGTTTTTACACTTTTGACTTTTTTGTGGTGGATCATGTTCAGAGACCTAATCTTCTATGATTTCTTACATCAGCAGCCCATAAAGCAAAACAAGAATAATATTCAACAGAAGCATTTCAATATACATTAAACAGGCAAACAGGAGTGAATTCATGCAATATGCGTGAAATGCTGTCAACTTGAGCTTTATACAAGAATAATACCTATACAATCTTTTATTTAGATCTGCAGCCCTAAAGCAATACTAGAATAATATTCAACAGAAGAATTTCAATATAAATTAAACAGGCATTCAAGAGTAAATTCATGCTTATAACAATTGCATGTAGCACCGTCAACTTGAGCTTATTATATTTAGTTCACAATATTCACAGGATTCATGCATACAATGTTGGCAAGTTTGCTGAACAATAGTTGATAGCAAGGGTAATTTAACAGTAAAAACAGACCATCATAGATAAGTGAAGCAGCTGTCTACTTCTCTCTATCTCTCTCTCTCTCTCTCTATCTCTGTGTGTGCACCCATGCATGCATGTGCTATGTACATATGCACAATAACTTATTTACTCATGAGTCATGACGTATTCACAGCAAGCCAACGGTTGTACTCATCCATCCTTATTATGAAGGAACTAGAACTGGGTGTTCCTCCACCACCATACGCCTGCACATATATCATTTAACAGTGTCATTCGTAAACAAACTGGTCATATTGATGACAGAGTGTCAGCACAGATGTTAACCTTTGCAATTTCAGAAGTATCTGTGGCTCCATCTGTGCTCCTTAAACACATCTTAAGATTACTTCGTTGCATATATATGACGGCTCCTATAGGCCTGCAATTTACATAAATGTTAACTTTTGTGTAATGAACAAAATGTCATTGCTGTCTATATTTTACATAAAAGTGAAATAAATGCTTTGGCATAGTAGTCAAACAAGACTGTAGATATAGAACCCAAATCTATAATGATTGACTACCAGAACAAACTGACATTAAGAAATCATCTAAGCCCAAACCGAAAACAGCATCTTCCTGTCAACTGTCAAACTAGCCAATCAAATCAATGATGAAGAAGATGGAACCATAGTCATGATGAATAAGGATAGACATCAAGCAGTAACTTGTTTCAGCAGTTCTCATCTTTTTTGTTTTCACAATTTTGCTTCCTGAGAAAGCCACTTTTTTGGAAGTTATAAGATAATGTCCATATAATGCTAAGTCAAATCATCCAAAGTCAGTTAAATGAATACGATCTTGAAACTCCATTCAACCACATAAAGGGCCTAACAAGGAGCATAAATTTCAACCATTTCATGTGTACAGACAAAGACTTCTCAGGAGTTTCTTTCAAAGGGTCTCATATGTCAACTAGTCAAGTAAAATCAATTGTTGCTCACAAATTAATGTGATATTCCATCTTGTCTGAATAAGGGCCTCATCCCCATCATTCCACCAGATGTTTGATCTTCGTGCTTAATATTAAGTTTCTTGTTTTTATTTTCTGGATAATTAATACTAAGTTTCTTCTTCTTAGTGCTTTCTTCTTTCTTCATTTTTCATTTTTTTTCTTTTTTTTTTTTTTCCATTCATACTTACTGTAGACATCAAAAAGAAAAAGACTGGGGTACCTCAAACCAGATGCAGCACTTTTTAAACTAAGTTGCTTGCCAAGTTCATCACTTAAGTGAGCATTCCCATCTACCCTGACACCCTGAATTTCAAGGATTGTTATATGGATGCCAAAATTATTCCTCAAATAAGTTGGAGACCTAAAGCTATAGAAGACTGCACAAAAAGTGAGAAATTTGGAAGAAATATGAAAATTAAAATTACCAAACACTCTCCATAAAATCCTCTGCCCAAATGAACTTTGAAGACCTTATCCATAAATGTAGAGGCAAAATTCTTCATCAATGAGACATGAGTATTTCCTCTTGCAATTAAATCCTCAGGACTCATCTTCACTAGCTGCCAGAGAACAAAAAATTGGACCATTCAAGAGATATCAGCATTGAGTAGGAGATTGCAGAGGAGATGGACTTAAAACAAGAAGCAAAAGGACGGAAAAGAAGGTTTAACTTTTAACAATAGAAAGCCAGCCTTTTGGTAGAGATGATAAATAAAAGCCAACAACCTGCTATCTTACAAATGACTGACTAGCTGGGAAACCTTCTCTTATTTTTCATGTCTTCTAAATATGTTAAGGATAAGAGTGAATCATTTTGCAAAAATTAAATGGAATAAATATATGTATATATGGCTAATACAGGAAATACGAAATCTTCTGCTTCTGCTGAGATGATTTATGAGCTTCTTATATTTTCCCATCCTAATGGGAACCATTTATTTCAAGGGCAGACTCTAGTTGAATGCCAAAACATTTTAAATCTTTGAAAAACCCTAAATACTGAAGAATTGCAACAAATGGAACCACCATTGAGTCTGACAATTCCTCCTTGATTGCACACTAACACGAAACTTTTCAACAAGGGAAATTCTAAGGTCATATTGATCTACTATTAACAGAAAAATCTGAAGTAACAGTTTCAAAAATTAAAGAGATTTTGGAGGAGCATATATATGATAATACATGTACAATGTGAAAATGTAGGAACTGTAAATCAGCTTAATGACGCTGCCTAGGCATCCCAATGCCAAGTCCATGTAACTAACCAGGAGAACTTAGTTGAAAGTTCAAACCTGTTCAAAGATGAACGGATTAATGATGCAATTCAACTTTGAGCGCCAATCCAGCAATCCAATGTTAAATAACCTGATATCTGGAAAGGTCCAACGACGAAGATCCGCATCCTCAATGTACTTGAGAGCCCTTTCTATACGATCTTTGTCCTCTGGTTCTAAAAGACTTGCAGACAACCCCTGCTTCCAAGGAGATTGCAGAACTTCAGTCATCAGTAATGCACCTTCCAATTAATGGCTCCATGTCAAATTGAGCTTACATTGATGGAACTGGTATTTGCAAGTTCAGCAGAGAAGTATTCATAGACTGCCATGGAACTACTCTTCTCTGTATCATAATGAACAAGAAGATTCTCCAAACAGTCTTCCTTTGCAGGAACATGAGAAAGCATTGATATCCGGTGTTCAAATGCTCTTACCCTAATTATATATCAAGTTTTGTTACAATAGCTACATGAGCAACTCTTCGCAAAATCTCAAAGGGTGCTGAGTTGGAATGCCATTCTACATAATCTATATATATAGATGATTATATAGATATAGAAATAGATTTATAGACAGAACCATCAAATGAGTTAAAATAATGAATTTATAAAAGATGCAGGGAATCTGAAATTTGTTACTACTTGCATGAACTTTGCTGACAAAGTTCCACAGCAAATCCTTTAGGACCGAGAAAATCAAGAAGATAGCATCTCTCTAACCCCTCAATCAGCAGATCTTCAATCCTGCAGTTTAAACAGAACACAAATATTTCCATAAGTTAGTTAAAACAAGTCCTTTTTCAATATTTTGGCCTTTTCTAACATTTTGGCAGTTTTCATGAAAAGAGAAATAGGCAGAAATAAGCGAAAGTATAGAGATATGAGCCTAAAAGAGAATGAGTACAATTTTCATCTTTTGTTTGTTAATGTTGTAAGGAAATGGAAGGAAATGAATAAGCATACTTTCTTTTCCCTTGTTTGTTTGGTATTACAAAAGCAATGAAGTGTTTGTTGGACAAAATCACCCCAATTTTATTTTAGTATACAGAGGGGGTTGTTTTGCTATCTTACTCTCGTTTCCACCCATTTTCGATAAGCTCCAAAATGAAACTATTCCCACGATTTTCTTCCACTTCCACACAATTTGGCTCTTCATTTAATTTAGCAGACATAAGACTACTCTCCATTTCCCTTCATTTTCACTCATTTCCAACTATCCAGACACACGCTTAGCTTAGGGTTCCTTTGTTTCACGAAACATACTGAAACTTTCTACAAGAAACTATCAACTAACTTTTTACATGCTCTCATACCATTTCGTGAAACTATTCTCGACAAGCAAATGTTTCCATATCAAAAGGAATTTCGTTATTTCCATTTTCATTTCTCTTTTTAATCGTATCGACTACTGTGAGAAAGTTAACTAAAAGAAAAATACCAAACCCCTAAACCCTGACATTATCCGCAAATTCATAATAATAATAAACAATCAAACACAATAACTCTAGAGAGAGAGAGAGAGAGAGAGACCGGAAAGGTTCGACGAAAGAGAAAGGCAAGATGAGGCAAGGGAGGTTGAGGCGAGAGTGGAATAGGTGAGCGAAGAGAGCAGAGAAAGCACCGGAGAAGGATGGGTAATTATACAGTGCGATGTTCCTTACATTCTCTTCTCTTGCTCTTGCAATGGCTTCCAAAGCAGCGTCCGACCTAAACGATCGGCCGGTTGTGTTGATCCTTTCGGGAATGAAACGCAGCACCGAACGCATCACTGCGTGTTCGACTGTTACGACTAGCGAAGGCCGCTTGGTTTGTGCACTGTTTGGGGAGTGTCAACTGTGAGACCCGCAGTCCGGAGAGCGGCACAGGTTGGGAGATTGTAGAGTATACCGTAAAGTTAAACGTGGAAAATAAAATATTATAATAATATAAAAATAAAAATTTAAAAAATTTAAAATTTAAAATATTAGAAAAATTATTTAAAAACCAAGCGCAAGCACACCCAGTACTCCAAGCTTGGACCGTTTTACTGTCCGATGGAATCATGAATCAGACAAGATGGAACGGTTATCGGAAAAAATTATGAATTAAATTGAAATCGAATTAAATTGTAATACAAACCTTCCCTTTTTCTTTTCTATTTCAATTTCTGGATTATTATATGATGATTTTTGAACTTTCCATATATAGAAATAGAAATAGAAAGATATAGACTCGAAATGACATCTGTTATGTCAATGACACCAAAGGGATATTAAATGAATGGAATTGTGATATATATATATCATTAAAGTTTAGAAAATATATAATAAAAAAAATATTTTATATTACTTATTTATTTATTTATTTATTGTATTTTCATTGAATAACTCAGTACTTATTTGATTTCATATTTTTACTTATTAAATGATATAAAGAAATAAAATTATTTAAAAAATAATAAATTTTTTTAAGTATATCAAATAAACATTAAAAATAGTAATTAATACTAAAAAAATGATAATGAATTTTATCTTTTTTACATCTAATATAATTTTTCAAGATTTATTAGCTCGTATATAGAAAAAAAATTTAATAACATATATAATAATAGTTAAAATTATGTAGCAAATCACTTTTTTATATATATTTGAAAAAATTATGAACCAAACTGTATGATTACAATCCTTTTACTTTTTTAGTAATAATAATAAAAAAAAACCATTATATACAATTTAGTTTGGTTTCAGGGCTTGAATTATACTAAATCAAACTTTATCTACCCTTAACTCTTACCATAAAAAAAAAAAAAACACCTCCTACATATAATAAACCTTCGAATCTATTATGTCACACCTTCAAATCATATTTTTACACTCAATTATATAATAAATAAAGGTATACAGGTCTTTTACAATTTACTCTTTTTTTTTTTTTTACTTTTTCCTTTTGATTTTCTTATTATCTCTAAATAGAATTTTTTCTTTTTATTGCAATTTCTCTATTTTAAAAATTAAAATTGGGGGGGTGGGCATGACTCACTTTGGTATGATGTACCCCTCTAAGTCGAACCAAACCTATTATAATGGTTTGGTTCTTTTTCTTATTTGAACATAACCTTATCTTACAGTTTAATTCATACTTAAAAAAAAAAAAAGATTTCATCCAATTCGGTTCATAGTTCAAACCAAAAACCTTAAATTGTTTAGGAGAAATACTCAAAATTCCACACGTCTTCATAACCATCAAAACAAAAAAGCATTTTTGATGCAGTTTCGAGACCAAAAACTTGAAACTTTTTCTGGAGGTAACATTTTTCACATCTTACACAATTATTAAGGCACTACACATCTAAAATAACAATTGAGTCCTATTATGATTTGATTGGTATTTTAGAAGTTAGATAGCATCCAAATCAATATCAAAAAATAGAAAAGAGTCATTCTTTACTTATTTCCAAAATTTACAAATTGTAAGCAGAATATTTGACTTCACACAATTTATTTATATTCTTATTTTGAGGTGAAAATACAAACACACAAACAAAAGAAATTCATATTATTTAAAGAATGGTTTTATCATCAAATTTTCACAATCAAAATAATAATTACCAAAACTTATTTTTCTTTTTTACTATCTATAGTTCGGTTTGTAACTTTTTCGAACAAATAAAAAATCACTTCAATTTGTAATTTTTTCAAACCTAAAAAAAAATAATTTAAATCTAATTTACAATTTGATTTGGTTTAGTTCGGTCCAACTTGCGATTCGATCAATTTTCTTCCCAACTCTATTCAAAACAATAACAAAAATTTGTTTTTCCATGGAATATAAGTATTTGTCGTGATATTCATCTTGATCTCCTACTTGCTAATCCTATAGGCAATTCATAAATACTTGTAAACATCTCATTTTTGCCCCCCACTAAATATATATATATAAATAAATAAAAATAAAAAAAAATGAAACAAAGCTAAGTATACAAAATAATAATAATAATAATGAAAAAAAATGAAATTTCTTTATCAAAATAAAGATAATAATAAAAAATATAAAATAAAATAAATAATAATATATATTTGGGTTTCAAAATTAAATTCAAAAACCTCAAAATAGAAAAAAAAAGTTAAGATATTAGGTTAATATATAATTTGTGTGTGGTAATAAACCGAAAAATGGGTCAGCTTAGCTGGTTCACATGTTTGCCTAAAACACATAGGAAGGCTCTTGGTCGTGAGTTCAAATCAAATCCTAAGAAAGGCACTTTGTGCTCATTTCTTTTGTTTTGTCTCCAGCTGCCACATGGTAGCATCTGATTGGTAGAGACAAATCATGTGCAATGCACATGATTATCTTCAACCTCCGGTCGAGAACGTCGGGGAAGAGATAAAGCTAGAATTTGACTGATTCAAGTCCATTTTTTAACACAAATCCAACAAGCTTTAGCTAAGAAATGATAAAAATCATCATATCAGTATGAATCTTAACTAAAAAATGGATAAACTTCAAGCTTCGATCTCATCTACCTCGCCGGCCAACCACGATTCAACCCTATCCCAAGCTTTAAACGTGATTTGGTTTCCACCACTATAAATAGGAGTTTGAAAAAATCAAGGGGTGGTTAGATTCATGTTTTAAAAAGCTCCTAATCACTTCAACCGAGCCCCTTCTCTTTCTAGCAAAGCCGCCACAACTCCACCTTCTCTCTAAGTTTCTCACACAAGACACAATACCGAAGCAAGCTTATGGCATCTCGTCATTTCTAGAAGTCTATAGATTCATAAAAGCCCAAGCTTTTCATTTAAGTTTGTCTTAACGACACAAATCGAAAACCATCAACCCCACATCATCAACCACCTCCTACATCGCTAATTAGGTTAGCTTTTAGGTAAAAATAACACCAAATTTACCTTCTAAATCCTTGAGAACCTCGGTTTTGACTCCTTAGCAAGCTTTAATAGCCATCGGAACACCACCGACAAGGACCTTCCAACTGCCGTGCTTGTGATCATGATCGGAGTTCAACCCAAATCTAACCTAAACCAACCTGGCCAATGTCCAGGTTAGTGGATCTCATATTATTATTAATTTTAATTAACAATAATAGCAATAAATAAAAAATAAAAAAATAATAATGATAAAAGACATGTTTCTTTTTTAGAAATTCGTTTTGTTATTTAAAGAGAAATTTTCTATATATATATATGTTTACATATGTATAAAATATTTTATCGCCTAAAAAAAGGATTTTGATAAAAAATAATAATAATTGACGTTTTTTCAAAATTAGAGGTTTTATTTTTTTTTAATTAAGAAATAAAGCTTAGGCTTAGAAATTTATTTAAATAAAAATAAATGGTAATAAACGTATACCTAGCACATTTTCATAATTAAGAGTAAATAATCTACTAAAGTTTTATGAAACTGAACTACAACCTATTTGATCCCAAATAACGGGTACGTAGACAACCTTATGGGGCAACTCTAAAAAAAATAAAAAAATATTTTGAAATCATTATTAGTATAATCATTATTTTGTTTTTATTTTTTTTAGTATTTTCTTTTATGCTAGAAAAAGGATATCATAAAATAAAAATATAATTCAAATTTTAGAAGATTAAGGTGGCAACTTTAGAGTTTTAATAGGATAGCTCTTGAGCTAAGAATCTTTGGCTTTTTTTTAAAAAAAAAAAAACGGTTTCATTGACTAGTATTCAAGTGAGAATTAATCTGCTAAGTTAATTCTAACTTAACAATTTTTCCCAACTCCAGTTAGGTGGTGACTCCAAATAAATGATAAAAATAAATTTTTTATTTTTTCTAGTTCAAGTCGATAGTTCGCATTAGATGGACATAGAATCTAATATGAATCGAATTAGGAAAATAAAAAAATTAAATTAGACTCGACGATACTTCTTTTTCACTTTTTGTTTTTTTCTTCAAAAAAAAAAGTTATAGATGACTTTAATATGTCTTTTATGATGATTAAACATACATAACTTTTTTTTTTTTTTTAGCATTGAATTAACTAAATTGTTGCTTGTCGGACTAATATAGGTTGACAGTGGGGGTTTGTGTCAAACTTATTATCTGTGCACATATGAATACTAAGTATGGCGATGAGAGAGCATACTATGTAAGGGTCCAATCGAGAAATTGAACATGTAAAAAGAATGTCAACTATAGTAAATTTTTTAACAAGATATATGGTTGCATTGAAATCGATCCCATATAGTTCGGGTTGATATTCTACATAAACGCCTTACTTACATTAGAAATGGAGTGATTTATAATTTGATGGCCATTAAAAATGATGATGATGTTGAAAATCTCATTGAAAGGATTGAAACTTTTTAAAAGGAGTGAAAACAAAAGTTGTATGCTATCATTTTTTAAGAATTAAGTGTCCTATCTAAATAGCACATATTCCAAGCTAACACTTCTATTCAGCTTGCATCACAAGGGAAACAGATGATGGTTGATTCGCCAGTGCCCTTTACATGTGATATGATCTCTATGCCTGTTTGCTTAAGCCTTGTGAGATTTACTTGTATGATAACGAAAATTAAATTGATGAAGGCAAAAATCAAGTTCTCGAGGATCCTCGAGTTGATTATTGTGAGTTACACATTGATGAAGGTGTGGAAAATGAGGGGATTCTTGGAATGTTGTGACTAACATGTCGTGTCATACTCCACTGTCACCTGTAGTACATCCTCCAAATTCATTACATACCATGCAGGAACAGAAAGACTTGCCCCCATCACTATGAACTAAGATGATCGAGAAAGCAGTTAGAGATTTGATTCCATTTTCAATACTAGTGGTGGAATGGCTACAAAACTTTCAAGAAACAGAAAATGAGAAGCATACTAGTTATGAATTTAAGAAGAGGACGAGATTTAATGCCAAAACCGATCTTATTCACATCGTTCAGATGCATTATATTAAAAATTAATGTAACTTTCACGTTTAAGAAAAGGGTAGTGTGTAGTCAATTTTTTGTACAAACCGGGGCAGTGGTGCTGAATGGAGGTTCGAGGCCAGCAAAAAATGATTTGTGGTTTTGATGTGAAGCCTGAGCTCAACTTGTCTGGCGTAGATGTAATAATAACTTTGTTACACAGCAGTTTCCACAACCTATGAGTTAAGAGGACTAGTAATTGTCCTATAACTCACGCACATCCTGCAATTATGAGCTTTGAATAGATTCCCACATGTCATTACCTTGAATCATCATGACGTTTATCTGGAGGTGGATAGGTCTGTAGTGCGTCAATGAAGGATGGCTTTTGATACTACATAGTTACTTAACGCACGTGTTGGATGCTTGCTGAGACATGCTTGATAAATCGACGAGGCATTAGGTTGAATTTATTCATTCTCCATTTCTTTCATGCAATTTTGAGTACATTAACACTAATTCTTATTTATAGAACGATAAGTCGTATCAAGAGTCACACATTATTGACTTGAGTATCACAAATATATTTCCACTTAATAGAATGATACTTCACAGACTCTGTTATATGCCTATTAGTGATCATACGTTTCACTAAATGTTGATACAGAAACTTAACTTAGTTATATTGACTTATGGGGATAATTGGTGCAAATTGGATGACACTACATACACCATGTATGTGTAACAAGCATCATGCTCGTTTGGCATAGCTAGAGCCTAACCACCAAGTCAATCTTGATTATATTCTATTATATTATGCACAATGATTATAATAATTTATTATATTATAATTGCTAATTATTCATGATATATCGTTCTATTAACACTGTACTAATAATAAAATATCTAATATATATAATTATATTTAATTGCATTAATAATATAGTGTTTTATTTTCTCCTCTAGAAGATTATACATATTAATATAATATAAAACAGTACTAGTTAGTTGTTAATTATACTAAAATATATTATATTAATAATTTAACATCATATTAATATAAATTAATAATATATCACTTGATACATTAATTATATTGAATTAGTGAATAATAATTAAACATCCCAAGTTAAATAAGTACTTGTAATAGTTTTCTATTATAACACTGCATAATTACTATATAATATAATATATTTGAAGTACTAATCTTATGATATCTCAATACTACATATCAATAATTTACAATAAATTAGACTAATATTAGTAATAAATTATCAACATTTTATTTATTGTTATACTATATATTATTATTGATAAACATATGTGATATATAATAAGAAATATTTGCAATATATAATTGTATTAGTATTATATTAATAAGATAAGTTTAATTATATATTATTAATAATGCAATATATTACATATTAATCTTGCTTTGTTGTGACATAATAATAATAATAATAAATCACTATTACATACACTATGACAATTAAATATACTATTTAATATTTTATTATGATATTATTATCTATATTATGTAAGGGGGAATGATGGTTTTTGTATAATGTTTGAATTTATCAAATTAAGCCCTTCTTCTGAAAAAAGAACAATTTATTGAATTAGATAGTTATGCAATGATTTACAAAATTTCACAAAAGAGAATCAACTCAAGTCATTTTTTCAATACTCAT
Organism: Laguncularia racemosa; assembly: GCA_037954665.1. NCBI lineage: Eukaryota > Viridiplantae > Streptophyta > Magnoliopsida > Myrtales > Combretaceae > Laguncularia > Laguncularia racemosa. The sequence continues at coordinate 54,352 of JBBMOL010000024.1, forward strand.
TCTTTTCTTTTTAGTTAATAATCCTAACTATTGGCTTATTCTCATGTCTTGAAATCTTAAGAGTAACAATAGCTCACCATGTATTCTATCTAAGTAAAATACACTAAAGCTTACTATATAAGAGTAGGATTTTTAGATATTTAATTTAAAGTGTAACAAGTAGCATAGGAGTACTTATGATTCCAGATACTTTGGGGAATGAAAAGGGTTTGACCCTACTCAATAGGCGTCAAAGGGCTATCATAGCATGTCTAGCTACCATAACCAAAACCATATCCATCATATAAGTAATCTTGTTTGAGTGTTTGCTTCAAATAGTAGGCTTGTCATTATGTTGGCAATCCATTGCTACCCTCTATACAAGACCCGTACCTATATGATATTCAATTGACTTCTCTCTACTTCCATGGCCACTTTACGCAAGTACTAACCCTATTGATTACTTGGCACACCACTTTTCTAGCCCACACACCTATCACTTCTTTTGTTATCCTTTGGATTGGGTAACCACGCACAAGTAATAGTATAGATACTTTAAATGGAATTCACATATTAATTCATTTTAAGTTACTTAAATTCTAGCAAGTAGCTCATAGACTATCCTGTATCTAGAAATTGAAGACCATAACTTGAACGTCGATTAGAAGTCCTCTAACTTGATTAAGAAAACATAAGTAATTAAAAACACAATTACCTTTGATTAATATTAGTGTATGATTAATTAATTTAAACTAATTAAATTATATGTTGATTAAGTATTATTAACCATTTAAGCCCCATGGCCTTGACTTAGAATTTTACTAAGTATAAGTCTATTAAACTTGTGGATCTATTAAGTATTTTTAAATTAAACCACTATTTAAGTCCAATTATTAATTTAATTAATAAGTTCTAATTCTATTTAATTTTATTAATTAATTTGTGAACCGACTTAGTTAATTGAACCTATTCAAAGGTGGTAAACCAATTAGGAATAAGATTGAATTGAATAGAGATGACTTTTGGATTCAGTTCATCTTCAAGGGATTTGGTCCTAAATTATTTCAATATTGGAATTTAGTTAATTAATTAAGTTAATCTAAGTTGGAAACCGATTAAGATGAATCGATCTAGAGGAGAGTCGGTTTAATTGATATGAATTGAGATTAGACCAGTTCGGTTCTCTTTAGGGAAACACCTAGCCCATTTCCATTTAGGTCCATGTATTCCATTTCATTTTATAATCTATTAAAAAATGAATGTTATGTTGATCTTTATGCCTATCTACCACTTATTAATAATAATTACTAATTAATCCCATAAGTCACTTTTAAGTCATTAGTTACCACAAACACTTTTGCATGCTTGTAATTACTCCCACAAAGATCAAACTCATTTTTCATAACAACTTTGATTCAAAATTTTAATTTGATTTTGAATGTTCTCATGAACATTTAAAGTCTAATTCAAGGAACTAACATACTTTAACAACATCCATTAGCATAGCACACACCACAATGAATCAAACTATACCAAATCAAGAATATACTTCATTAAATTTTCTAGCATTGGATATCATCATTAATTATCATGCAATTTCCATTAAATCTTCAAGAACATGCTAATTTATTGGAATCAATACTTTCCAAAAACATGCTAACTTAAATTATCCACAACTCATTTATTTTAACTCCAAGTTGAGTGAAACCAAAACCAAATTAATCTTAGCTACTTCCTCTATCTAATTTATCATTAAAACTCATAATTTGAACAATTTAAGTCTCCAAAAAATGCAGAAACAACCTATAAATGAACTTACTTCAATCCAATATAACTTGATCATTTCAACTCTAAATCAATTCAAATTAAAACCAAATTAATTCTGACTTCTTCCTAACTTTAAATTAACATCCAAACTTCATAATTTTATCAAATTAACATTCAAAATCATTAAGAACAACACAAAATGAACTGCTACATCTCTTGATCCAAAGCATATCCAAACTCATCCAATTCAACACCATTTTAATTATAACCTTTAAATCATTACTCCAAACCAATTTCTATCATTTACAAGTCTTCCAAAATTATCAAAATAATCTTTTTAAGTTCTCAAATACACATTTAATCACCAATCTCTTAGCTATAACATGTAATTATTCAATTCATTAATCTCTCTTATCTAGCATATTTCAATTAACAAACTACACAAACAATTATCTATTTCATACCATCAAATTACATGAATCAAACAAGAACATACCTATTTCCTTCATGAAACCCATAGCATAGCTATTTCTTCACTAATTAATCACTAGGATACATCTAAACTTCAATTAATTCAAAGATTGAACACTTAATTTATCACTTGAGTAACTAAGAACTTTTAATAATACCCAAACTTCAAGTATTTCCTCTAAACATCAAATTAACCTTCAAAAACCATAAATCAACCCTCAATATCTATATTGAACTTGTAGATCATAAGATACTCTTCAGCATATCTCTCAACTCCATTTGAATCTACTCTCCTTCAAGTTTACACGCCAACCCTATAGTTTCCACCTTGCAATTCAACATCAAAACACTTAATTATAGATTGGAAGATTCTAAACAATATATCTAAATTCTATTGCCTAAAACTTAAATTGAATTATTATTATTCTTATAATTTTAACTATGTGTATGAATGTCACAACCAATTTTTGAGTCTTCACATAACTATTTGATCTCCACTTTTAAATCCTTGATTTATCAATTGAAACACTTAATCAGAGTTATAATTGATTGAATTTTAAAATTATTCTAGAAATTCAAAGATAATTTCGAAATCTCATTAAATAGAGCTTAGTTCTTGGCTTAAATCTTTTAAACCACTTGAATTAGTCCTTGATTCTTTAATTATGCCTTGCAAAAATAAAAAAACCTACTTAGCATTGTCTTGAAATTTCATGCCATGAAAGAAAGAGTGGAGAGCTCAACTTGATTCATTTTTTCAAATGCATTAATTTCTCTCTCTTTAACCCCACTAAGTTTATATAGTCTCACTAAACCACCCTTAGGTCATTATATTATCAACTTACACCTACTAAACCTCTTTAGCTACTTAAGGCATGCGAGGATATTTTGATAACATGTTATTTAATTTAAGTTAAGGCATGTTATTTTTTATTTCCATCTTATTGATATGCCCGTAAGTAAATAAGTTCTTTAATATCATTTTAGTAAATTTAGATTTAGAAATTAATTATGGCTAGGTGGAAAGAATTAATTAATTTTTTTTTATAATCCTAATAAATATCTTGATTAACTAGTTACCATCTTAAATCTTAGATTACACTTGTATGGTTAAACTGGTAATTTTAGATTCCAAATTTTTATTTTAAAACATAGATTGACTTTAGTTAATACCTTTGGATTGAATTAATGTCTTTGCTAACTTTAGTATATTCCAATGTCTTCACAACTTTAATTTAGAATAAAATAAAGATATTTTTTTTTCTTTGTATTTTTCTAGATACATGGAAATACACTACCTTATATTTGCTTCATGTGTTTTGAGCTCCCCATTTTTCAAATTGATATGTTAAATCCTAAATTTTCAAAAATGTGCTTTTAGAGTATATTTTACTATTTTTTCATTTGATAAAATAATTTAAAAAAAAAGTACATAAAAAATAAATGCAAAATAGTCACGTAAAATTCTAAATGCATTTTCTTTTTTAAGATTTAGAGATTTGAATATATAGTTCCAAAGATACAAGTAGGGATGAGTGAGTAATCTCATTATACTCTACATCTTATAATACTCTAACGGATCAACTTGGTTGTTGGTAGGTATTGATTATTATAGGGTAGGTTTTTAATACAATTTTTTTGAAATATACTTGTATAGAATGGAGTACAGGTATGATGTCTAAATAAATTGTACTTACCCCATAACTTGTATTTTTAGATACATGGGGTACAAGATCTACAATATTCTATACTCATCTTATAAAAATTATTAACTAATATTAATGAATTTAAAATAATATTATATTTTTGGTTATACAAGAAAAGGGGGGGGGGGGGGGGGGGGGGGGGGGGGGGGGGGGGGGATTAAGAATTAAACATATAGGCTATAGTTCAAATTTACCATCCATAAGAAACGCTAAAGAATTTCTCACTTCATTTCTTTCACTTTTCTCTTATCTCATTTCTATTTTTTTTCCGCCTCTCTTATCTCAATGATTCTTGGCTATTATTATATTTTCCATTGAATGTTGTACATGTAAACACACTATAATGTATTTGGAGTTGTATATTTTAAACAAGTAGGGTATACTTTTTAATAGATTACAAGGTTTATATATAGGTGGAGGATGTATCTTCTTTATGATTGTGTTATTTTGTCACTTTGATTTTCTAGTGTTTGTTAATAATGTTTTATGAGGTACATTTTGTATCACCTTTCTAAATCATGGAGAGTGTGCCTTGATATGATTTTAATTAATAAGATGTTATGGAAACATCGATGGATTGAGGTTGTGGAAAATTTACTTCAAAATTTTAATATCATAGAAATGCAATTGAGAAATTTCAAGTTTTATAGGGTAGGTTCTAAAGTAGTCCCATGGTGTCATAAAGTATGTTTCCATTTCAAAATTTAGGAACTTGTAAGTACATGGTGGGGTGCAAGTAGAGCTTATGTCCCACCTAGTACCCATCTTATACCTAATACAAGGATAAGATATGTGAGATGAACATAAGGAAGTACATTTACAACTTATGATACTTTTATCTTAAAAAAAAATACACTTTTAATCATCAACATTAACCTATTTTGCTATTTAAGTTCTTAAACTTTTTCTTTTATTCCATTTCAATCATTAATATTTTTAAAACATTGCACAAATGAGATTTCCATTGAATTGATTATATTTTCCATCCATCTTGAGCATGTGTTTAACTTCTAATGGATCTTGGGGTAGATGATTAAGGTGGTAGAGATTTGTACAATTTTTTCCAACCCTTTTTTCTTACTTTTATTTTTTGTATTTTTAATTAATTTTACTATACTATGTGATTAAATATATTTAATTTTACATTTTATTATATTATGCAACAAATATATTTAATATTATCATTCTATTAAATTAATTATTTTTTTGAATAATTTGAAGCTAACACATGTTGTGGATGGGTGGAAAATTTATTGGATTTGATGAAAGTCTTATTTTTGTAAAGTTTTGAAAAGTTTAGGACTTAAATAGAAGGGGAAAAAAGTGCTTAAATAAAAAAAAGTAGGTCAATATTAAGGAGATCAAAATGTAGAGTTAGCTTGTGAATAAATAGTTGATGATATTATTCAATAGATAAAATATCAATGAACAATTGAAATCCATTCCAACTAATTTTTATAGATTTATACATAACTATATCAATAATTTATGGGCTAATGTCAAAATTAATCTTAAATTTTGAGTGTTTTTTTCAAATTTACAATTAAAATATAAGTTAATAATTGTCATATATATATATATATATTGATGTGCTCAAAACCAAGTTCAAGCACAATCAAATGACTCAATGAAAACAAATCACAAATCAATTACAAAACCGGTCTAATTGGTTCACAACTTATGTGAAACCCCTTTGGAAATTTGATGGAAACCAAAGATCAAATGATGTAATTACGATCCCTATTTGTAATCTTCACCAAATGACAACAAAATCAGTTGAGATCCACGTGAATTCAAATCAAAATGGAAGAATCAAAACCGTGATATCAACTCCTCCTTCAATTCCAATGCACGCCAACAATAAAAGGATATTGATTTCAAGTACTAAAAGAACAATTAATCTTAAACAAGATAATTGTTCACAAATTACATTCACAAATATGTCCAAGAAACTTCAAATCCACCCTAGATATGACTCACTAGAGAAGAAATGAAAAACAACAAAGAAAGAAATCGATATGACTCACAATTTCCCCTTGTTACACTCGCCATAATTCTAATTCTTGGGTTAAAATTGATAAGAGGATTAGAACTAAGATGAACCCTAATTCTCACACGTGAAGTGCTAGTGTATAATCTGCAAAATGACTTCTCAAACCCTATTCTAACCAAGTATTTATACTTGCTACTCCTAAGGTTAGAAAATGGTCAAAATTACAAGTTTGCCACTTTTAAGGTGGCTAGTCCTAAATGAAAATTACAAGGAAATGAAAGTGTCCTAAAACCAAATACAACCATAAATAGTTCATAAAACAATTACAAAGTACAAAATATCATAAGTCTTCATGAACCAATGCCTCGGAATAGAAAACAATTGCAGTGGGTCTTTAATTGTCACTCTGAAAATGTTCTGTGTCCATTAACTGTTCTAGGACATATTGGCATCCCATGGAGAATTATTATTATATTTGTAAGATTATTTCTCAAATATTTAGTAGAATAATAGACATAAAGTAAAATATGGGTGATTTAGATCATCATCCAAATCGAGTTCTGAAAATGTCGATGGTGCAAAAAATTTTCCCATCATCTCCTCGGGCTTCCGAAAGATTTGCCCTCAAATCTAGAGGGTCTTTTCCTGGACTGAAACCCAATGTTTGGAATGGCTTGTTGGCTGAAAATCTAGAAGAACTATATGTGCTTCTAACTAGTTTCTGGAAAGATCAAACCTTAGACAGAGACAAAGGAGTCGATAAATTCCGAATACCATCCTTTTGAAACATGTAAGTGTTTTTGAACCCATCATGTAACACCTTTCTATCAAATAGCCATAGCCGACCCAGTAGTAAATGAAATGCATACATAAGAAGCACATCGCAGATAATCTCATCATTATACCGATCTCCTATACTGATTGGTACCATTGCTCGTTGTGTAACATGCAAACTACCTCGGTTGTCCAACCAATGCACTTTATATGGTTAGGATGAGAGCTAGTGGTTAATTATAAGTTCTCTACCAATGCAATAGATATGAAATTAGTACAACTACCACTATCAATGAAAAACATACATAAGTTACCTCAAATCTGATAAGGTGTGTGGAATAGATTCTCCCTCTATATGTCCCTGGTATATAGAGAAATAGTTGTATCCTAGTGTAACACATTAATGGGTAAGTATTTTCCTCCCTTTTTATCCCTATGTGTTTCAGCATGTTCATCATCATAATACTCCTATAAGGCTAAGGATAAATTTGTTGGCTCGACAGTATCTTCCTCATTATCTTCTTCGTTACCCTCCATGACGGTCATCACCCTTTTATTGGGACACTGTGTAGCTATATGTCCAAATCTCATGCATTTGAAACATTTAATCTGTCGCATCTTCCTACTGGTTGACCCTTGTACCATCTGCCCCAAATCAGATCCAACTACCTCTTTGCCTTTCCTAGAAACATTTTTCTCATTTTCTGTAATAGGGATAAGTTCGTCTATAACCCTGAAATGCTCACTTGCTCCCTTCGACCCATCCAACTAACCAACAACCCCCATGGGCTTTGAATTAGTGCTGGGCCTACTCCTAGTAACCTAGAATGAATAGGATTGCCTCTGTCTTTCCACTTTTAAGGCTAACTATATAGCCTCATCAAGTTCACTATATCTCTGAAGCTCAACTACACAAGCTATCTCATACTTCAACCCAGATACAAAACGTGCGAGGGTTTGTTTAGGAGGTTCAACTGATCCACATCTGATCACTAGTGTCTCAAACTCTTGTACGTAGTCATCTACTGTTTTACCCCCCTGTCTCAGTGTCTAGAGATGCATAAATAACTCATGCCTGTAGTGTTCTGGTACAAACCTCTTCCTCAAAACTGGTTTCATGTCTCTCTAAGTGTGTATTTCGGTCTCTCCATCCCTTCGCTTGCTAATCACCATATTTTTCCACCACAAAGCGGCATACCCGGTGAACTCTGCAGCTACAAGATGTACCTTAGAGTCATCATCAATCTCATAACACTCAAAAAGACCATCAACTTGGTCTTCCTAGTCTAGGTAATCATCGACGGAATCCCTACCATCAAATGAAGGCATCTGTAGCTTCACATACTCTAATCCTTGGGGTAGTCTAAATTCCCTATCTGGGTATGGATTAACCCCAAAATTATCATCTCTGTCTTTCCTAAGAGCATGATAATCTCCTTCTACTCTTCTCCCCAAATTTCCTCTAATTGCCCTTTCCCTCTGGACATCTTGAGGAGCTACTCTAGGTGGTTTCTAAAGGTTTACCACAGGTGGTGGTGGTAATGTCATCCTATCAATTCTTGTCGCTAATGTAGCAACAATTGTGGTAAGGTCCCGAAGTTGTTCATCTAGAGTTCTTCTACTTGTATTTTGACGACCTGGTCTGCTACCCACTTGGCTATTGGCCTAATTGCCAAGGCCCCCATTCACACTATCATTTGACATGTTTGTGGATGAGATTTATTTGAAATACAAATGTAATCTCAAATAATTGTAGCACACTCCCTTCACTTCACCACGTCATAATAACACGTTTGGATAACAACACATACACTTGTACACCTACGGTGCAACAAGTCACCAATGCAACAAATACTTTTTATCACTTCAAGTATAGTAGAATAATTGAAGCACAAATAAATACTTCCAAGTAGTTAAGATATTGAATTCAACTAAGCAAGTGTTTAAGTAATAATACTCAATAACTTTCACACTTAAATGCTTATATTTGAATTTCAAACTTCACTACTTAACTTCCTTTATTAGCCATGGTTCACACTCACACTTGATCTTAATGTGCAGCACCTTACTCCACACAACTCCACAAATTCACACCGCCACTCACACGACTATATACACACAACACTTCATGGTGCAACAATTTTTTTCTAAGTTCCACAAGTCACTCCTTCACAAGCAACTCCCACAGCAACAACACAAATGTCAACAATAACAAATACACTTCCACTTCCACGACAACAATAATAAATGGCAACAATAACAAATACACTTCCACTTCCACGGCAAGGATAATAAGATATTCTCCCACTTTCCACAATTTAATCTGCAACTTAACAATATGTAGCAATTCAAATTTGAATTTCAACCTCTTCACTAATTGCAAGCCTTCCTCAATTGGTAAGAAATGAATTTCAAATTCAAATAACACTCATTAACTCCCGCAACTTAATGGATGTGTTTGAATTCAAATGGATTCCTTACTACTCAACACAATGCAAATATGAAAAATACACTTACCCAATTCAGAATTTGCACAATGGAATTACAACAACAAACTTTACAAGCTTCTTCATGCAACAAGCTAGTCACGGCAAGAAAAGGCAATTTTTCAAGTTTAAAAAAATGTTGAATTAACAACTCTTCTATTCTCCTTCCCTTCCATGAAAATAATCAATCATAAGAAGCTACAACAATCCTCCCAATCCAACTCCAACAAGTAGCAAATCAGAATTCCAATCAAGACAATTTTCGCAACTCAAAACTATAATACACAATTTCGGTTCAAATATGAAGAACCCTAATTGAAGATGATAATCACGAAATTAACCAACACTTAATCCCTTCTTTCAACTTATGCTCTGATACCAAAAGATGATGTGTTCAAAACCAAGTTCAAGCACAATCAAATGACTTAATGAAAATAAATCACAAATCAATTACAAAACCGGTCCAATTGGTTCACAACTCACGTGAAACCCCTTTGGAAATTTGATGGAAACCAAAGATCAAATGATGTAATTGCGATCCCTATTTATAATCTTCACCAAATGACAAAAAAATCAGTTGAGATCCACGTGAATTCAAATCAAAATGGAAGAATCAAAACCATGATATCAACTCCCCCTTCAATTCTAATGCACGCCAACAATAAAAGGATATTGATTTCAAGTACTAAAAGAACAATTAATCTTAAACAAGACAATTGTTAACGAATTATATTCACAAATATGTCCAAGAAACTTCAAATCCACCTTAGATATGACTCACTAGAGAAGAAATGAAAAACAACAAAGAAAGAAATCGATATGACTCACAATTTTCCCTTATTGCACTCGCCACAATTCTAATTCTTGGGTTGAAATTGATAAGAAGATTAGAATTAGGATGAACCCTAATTCTCACACGTGAAGTGCTAGTGTATAATCTGCAAAATGGCCTCCCAAACCCTATTCTAAGCAAGTATTTATACTTGCTACTCCTAGGGTTAGAAAATGGTCAAAATTACAAGTTTGCCACTTTTAAGGTGGCTAGTCCTAAATGAAAATTACAAGGAAATGAAAGTGTCCTAAAACCAAATACAACAAAAAATAGTTCATAAAACAATTACAAAGTACAAAATATCATAAGTCTTCATGAATCAATGCCTCAGAATAGAAAACAATCGCAACGAGTCTTTGATTGTCACTTTGAAAATGTTATGTGTCCATCAACTGTTCTAAGACATATTGGCATCCCATGGAGAATTATTATTGTATTTGTAAGATTATTTCTCAAATATTTATTAGAATAATAGACATAAAGTAAAATATGAGTAATTTGGATCATCATCCAAATCGAGTTCTGAAAATGTCGATGGTGCTAAAAATTTTCCCATCATATATATATATATATATATATATATATATATATATATATGAAATCTAAATTTTGTCTATCAAATTTACTAGCTCATATCTCATAATTTAAATTTTCATATTTAGACCAATAATCATGCACCACAATGTTCTTTTTTTTTTTTTGGAAATGATGGAGCTAGTATTTATTTTGACAAGTGAAATTCAATTAGATGTGATATATAACAACTTCAATTTATTGGTATACATTTTGATAAAAAAGAGGAAAAGTTTAACCGAGTGTGAGATATATCAACTTCAATTTATTGGTGTAAATTTTGATAAAAAAAAAAGAATAAAAGTTTAACTAGGTGTGAGATTTAATAACTTCAAAAAGAGACAATGCCTAAAATTTAAGTAGTAATTTTGACATTATTAGTTCATTTATCATGCTAAAAAGAGGCTAACTATCTCTCTAATAGCCAACCCATCGCCATTTGATAATTATCATAATAAGTAATCTAGAGCACTTGTCAATTCAAAATATTTTTCATATTTTAAAATGGTATAAATACACAAAAAGTTATGTATATATATATACAAAAAGTCAAAAAAAAATTCTATATTTTAATTGAGTCATATTTATACCTTAAGTTAATATTAAAATTTAATTTAAAAATTTATATTTTAAGTAAGTTGTTTAAATCCTCTAGTGTTTACGTTATCTTATTATATAAATTGTTTAAATGTAACATACATTATAAAACGACTTAAATAACTTACTTAAAATATAAAGAATTTAGTTGAATTTATGCATAAACTTAAAGGATTTGAATGTTTTAATTAAAACATAAAAACCTTAATTAACCTTTATCTAGGCCCACCCCGAATCTTAATCACATTCTGCCCCATTGAATCCTAGACTCAAACCTACCCCATTGTTGAGTCATTAAATTTTATTTTGTCTGCATAGAACGTAGGTATACCTATCAATTCCAACCCCAATCACAAGTCACAAAGTCCTTATACAAGTTCCCGACATAGAGATGGAAAAGTTTTGGTTTGAAAGGCACACATATGATGCAACTCGTCCATGTCAATATGCCCCACATCCAGAAATTCCACAATAAAAATCTCACCATAGATTCATGATTATCATTATTGGGTCTAAAAAAACAAAAGGTTATCACCTACGTCTGCTATGTCCACTTGCTGATTGAAGACAAAACAAAAGGTTCTCTCTCCATCCTCATGAATGATGATATTCAAAATGAAAAAAGAAACGCATAAAAGAAAAAAAAAAAAAAAGAAAGAAAGAAAAAGGAAGCCTATCTCATATTAATTATGATGGGCTTATGCGATAATGTATTGACTAAAACTTTGTATTCAAGTTTGAACACAACGAGAGCATCGAATATTCCAAATTAGAATTGGATATTTTAATGTTTTTTATAGGAAAATTTAGAATAAACTCATAATTAGTATCTTAAATTTGGGTTTATTCATTTTTTAAATTATATATATGAAGTTTAGAATGCTAGTTGTGATTTGAATTAAACCTTTATATATATTAAATTTACTATATTATCTCTAATTATTTATATTTATACTTTTTAACCAATATGTGTTTGCTATACATCATCCTAAAAGTAATGGAGGGGATATATTTTTGTCGATTAAAGGGAATATTCATTGATATTTCACAATACATACATCATCCATACATATTAGTTCATATGACATACGTACATATCATGTTTGGGAGTCTTATGCTCCCAGCTTCTACTAGTAGCTAGATTGGCAAACATGGTACTTATAATATTTTCAAGAGGGACAAAAAGAAGCACTTCCTCCTGAATTGCACTCCCTGTAGATGAACTCCACGCATACTTCTTCGAGCAAGGACAGCTTTTCCCTGCAAGCATTGAGCAAATGTATACGTTTGGTAAGCGGAGCAAATTCTTTCTTAGGGAGCAATGTTGCGACTTGCGAGTCTAAGTTAATCTCTAATTTTTTTTCATGTTCATTCGAGTACAATAGTTAGGGTTAACAATTTGTGTTAACTTTTCTTGTACCGTCTCTCTATCTAAGGAGGTTCATGTCTTAAAAACCTCAACTCGTAACTTGACTCGTTTATTAATTGTGTATGAAATCCTAAATCCATAACTTAACCTATTTAATAAATGTGTTTTATATTCAACTTAGACCTGTTTATCGATTAAAAAATTATAATTAAATTATATAATATTTATAAATACATAGAAAAAGTGGCCATTATAAAATTAACATTTATAAATTAAAATGATAGTCTTTTTTTTGGTAGAAGATAATCTTAAAAATTAAATATAAAAATTAAAATTCAATAAAAAGTATAATAAAATAAGGTTTGATCAAGTATAATAAATTTAAATATTGATTTGTTACTTAAAATCATAGTATGAAGTTTTTTTTTCTTTAATTTTTTTTAAGCCAATAACCAAAAAATATTTGGAAATATAACTATTTTGCAAAACATGAGATAACAATTATAACTAAAAGAAGGTCACATATCTAAAAAGTAAAGAAAAACTATCAAGATGATAACTCCACATTATAATTGTTGGGGTACTGAATTTAATTCATGGGTTTACGCCCTATTATTTTAATAGATTTGACTCTTTGATCGAGGTGATAGGGCCCAAAGAGTAAAGTACATGTTATAGAATGATCATGGGAGATTTAGCATGGTGGGCTTGGAGTTGAGCTTGTTGGATCGGCCTGCTCGATTTAACTTTTCTTAAATAAGACTGATACACACATACACTAAAGGTCTTTAGTGGGCCTAAACCTATACAAGGTTCATATGAGGCCTCATTTGCTAGGAATCATTAAATGAGATTTATAACCAAACACTATAAATACCTCATGCCTCCTTACTAAAAAAAGGGTCTTCTTTTGGAAAAAAGTGTAGTTACTTTGCTGGATTTTCTCCAGAAGATTCAAATTATCACTTACCTACATTTATCTCACAAATTACACACTTGTCATAGTAGAGTTCGACCTTATTTAAGACTAGCTACTCCTCTCCTGTCTCGATCATCCTCACACATGTCACTTCCTCATTACACCACGTGTAGTGTGTTTGCACATAATACTCACGTGACCCCGCACTTAAGCTAACATCTCATCTAGTTCACCTACAAATGGTTTTTGAGTAATGTCGGCTATATAAGCTCTGCATGAACCCTCTAAAATGTGTATTCAGTGTAACTTTGGGGAAGTGTTTGGGATTTGCAGTTTATAGGAAGGGAATTGGTGTGGATCCAGCAAAAATCCAAGCTATATTATCTATGCTATCCCCTGTTACCCTAAAAGAATTGAAAACATTAATGGGAAAAGTTTCCTGCGTCAGAAGATTCATGCAAGCATTGGTAGAGATATCATATCCTCTTCATCAACTTATGAAGAAAGGGGTCTCGTTTGAGTGGAAGGAAATACATGAGAGAGTAGTTGAAAAGATTAAAAGGATCCTGACTTCCCCTCAAACTATGACAATGCTAGTGAAAAGATTACCATTGATCATATATCTTACCTCTACTGATAAATTGATTGTAGCTTTACTCGCACAAGAAATAGATGGACAAGAAAGACCAATTTACTAATTGAGTCAGACCTTTTAAGAGAGTGAGGTCAACTAATCAGCTTGTGAAAAGCATTGTCTTGCGTTGATATTTGCCTCACAAAAGATACGACACTATTTCCTAGCACATAAGGTCAATCTTATCACACATTCGGATCCCATCAAGTATTTATTATCTCAACTAGCCTTGTCAGGTTGAGTTGCTACGTGGTTACTTGATGTACCTTATTAATTGAATTGCAAACACATAAAAAGTAATGTGATCAACAAAATTCCAACCAACAATGGTGTGATCACTAAATCACCAATGATCCCTAATTTATGAGAATTCAAAGACTTGATGCTAATTGAAATGAGGAACAAAGCAATTGTATAAATGGCAATGGATGACAATAGAAATGAATTAGAATTCCACTTAAATTGAAGTGATTCAAATATGAAATGGATGAACCCTAATTCAAGTGTAGAACAACAAGTAACTAAACAAATTGCATCTAGATATGACGCACTAAATACAATTTGATAACAACAAGAGGAAGATTGATGCTACTTACAATTTACTCAAGTTAATCTTGTCACAATTTCACTTGTGAAATTGATAAGAGAAATCTTGCAAGCAAGGATCCCCTCACGACAAAGAAGTGTGTAATTTCAAAATGTTCAAAAAGCTCCCTGAAAACCCTAGTTAGCAAGTATTTATATTTGCTCTAATTATGGTAAAAATAACATAACAAATTACAAATAAGCCACAAGTGGCCAGTTCTTAGAACAACAAATTACAAGTATAAATAGCTTTAAGTGGCTAGTTCTTCACTTCAACTGAACATATTGTTGGACTGGTTCTTCTTTGATTTATGTAGGTCCATGAATAACCCACAAACTGAGCTTTAGCGAATTTATCCACTGTCCTATAAAAACCGTTAAGTGTACCAGCTGGAATGCACAACAAATATGAAATAGAAAAGAAGATACTAAACAAATATTCTCGGGGTATGATTATTCAAAAAGGACCCTCATCGTCAAATTTTGTAATCCTTTGGCTCTTGCTCTGGTGATAGGTTATATAGGAATTTGATTCCTATCATTACTCCTTCTTGGAGAGTTTAACATTGCAATTTACTCCCCTAAGGCCATTAAATCACAAGCTCTAGCTAATTTGTTAGCACACTTCCTAGAAGCGCGTGAAAGCTTCATTGTGGATACTATTCCAACAGAGTTTCATGAAGACTCTCTCATGATCGAATCGGAAGGGAAGTGGTCACTTCAATTTAATGGCTCCGTAGGAAGTAAGGGATGGGGAGTAGGAATTATGTTAACCTCACCTAATAGTCAAGAAATACCATTAGCATTCAAACCTGATTTTTGTTGCACCAATAATGAAGTTGAATACGAAGCCTTGTCGCTATGATTGATATTCGCCTAAGAGGTGGGAGAAAATAAGCTATGCATTCAAGGTGACTCCAATTTGATCATTAAGCAAGCCAATGGTGAGTTTGGACTCAGAGAACTGGCATTAACACCTTACAGGGCTGTAGTACAAGCTCTGGCAGCAAAATTTTAGTTAGTACACTATAAGTGTACAACTTGATCTATTAATAGATATGCAGACGCTCTAGCCACATTAGCTTCAAAAGTCTCGATCTAAGATGCAAGTACTACTTTAGATATTCAGGTAGTTAAGAAATCTATCCCATGTACTGCATTGGGTCTTATTGATGAGAATGAAGAAGCACATGATGATTGGCGCATATTCCTAAAGAAACAGTTAGAGCACCTGAGTGCAGCTTCTATTTAAGCACTGAAGAATTTCATTTAAGTCAATGAATTACTATATTACAAGGGACCATAAGGTGTTTTGTCCCATTATGTTGGGATAAAAGAAGCTCACTTAAAATTGGACAAATACCACAAGATTTGGTGTAGAGAAGAGGGGCCACCTTTGTACCGTTACATTCAGCACGCGAGATACTATTGGCCATCAATGTCCAAGGATGCATTCCAAGTACAAGCAAATTGTGCTAAATGCTTCGAGTTACCTAATAAAAATGAATGTAACTTTATGGCTAGTATAGGTGATTAGCGGCGACCGTACATTGACTACTTGAAGAACATTACATTGCCCACTGATAGTATGGATGTAAGGCTTGTGAAAACAAAGGAAAAAAAATATCTTATGCACGAGGGTGAACTATACAGGGCTTCATTCATGGGACAACCTCGTAGATGCATTACACCTCCTAAAACAGAAGCACTATTGACTGAAGTGCATGCCGAAGAATGTGGAGAGCATCAAGGAGGAAGGAAATTGTATTATCACTTGCTCAATATAGGTTATTATTGGCCAACTATGGAAGCTGACACTTTCAAGTTTATAAAAAGATGTCACGTTTGTCAATAGTATGGTAACACCATTTATGCTCTTATAGTTACACTCTATAGTGTAACAACGCCATGACCTTTCCATACATGGGCATTTGATTTGATTAACCCAATTCATCCACCGTCAAGAGGGTGCATTTGGATTTTGGCAAGAACTGAATGTTTCACAAAATGGGTAGAAGCTGCACCCTTGAAAAATGCTATAAGACCAGTAATTGCAAATTTCATGAAGGAGAACATTTTATGTAGATTCGGCATTTCGAAGTGCATCTTGTCTGAAAATGGTACTCCTTTCATCAATACTCATGTGCGACAATTGATGATTTCCTATGAAATAAATCATGTTAAGTCTATGCCTCATTACCCAAAAGGTAATGGCCAAGTGGAAGTTACCAATAAGAGTTTGTTAAAAGTGTTGAGTTGTATAGTTCATGATAACCATAAGGAATGGCATGATAAGCTGCCATTAGCACTTTTGGTGTATAAAACTTCAAAGTGGAAGCCAACCCAAGTGACATCTTTCTCTCTAGTATATGGCACCGAAGTGATAGTCTCGGTGGAAATCTTGATTCCATTCGCACACTTAACCATCAATGTTGAGCTTGAACCAGGCGCCTTGCGTATGTTGGATTTAGAAGCCTTGGAGGAGAGATAAGATACTGCTAAACATAAGCTAATTCATTACCAATAGAAACTAGGTGTAACTTATAACCACTTGGTGAGGAAAAGGTCATTTCAAAAGGGCGATGTTGTACTTCGAGCAGTAGATCATGTGCGCCGAGGTATTTCGGTGCTAAAGTTTACATAATGAGTTTCAATTCCTTTTCATATAATGAGCTCCAATGTCTATTTAGAAGGGACATAGTTTGCCCAAGCATGGATACCATGGTGGTACTCAATTTAGAACCCTAATAAATAGCTTCAGACCAGAATTTCTCCTCCAATTCGTACAAGTGCCTTAGTGAAGGCAGGAGCTATGAATGAACCACGAACTCGTGAAATGAAGCCGCTTGCAATATATTCAAGGAGCCCTCTTCATTTTTTCTTAGCACTTTAATCATTGGGGGAGGGATGATATTAGGAAGAGTCATAGGTGAAGTAACTTCTCTATAAAGAGCAGGTGTGTCATGGGACATACCAATTCCAATTGAAACCTCATTTAATGTCCCATCTGTCTAATTATCAAAAAGCCCCGCTTCTCTTAGTTCATTGGCATAAGCCTGAATATCATGCTCATTGAAATGTCCAATCTCATCGTTATCAATGTCATCCATATGAATGGTAGCATTTGACTGAACATTATTACTTGGTAAGGGCTTAATCTCCCTATCATCAACATGAACTGGAGTACCTTTACTACTATCAATACAATGCTCGTAAGTGTCCTTTAAATCAACCATTTCGTTATCATCTTCTTCATTGATAACATCGACGACAACAAGATAATCCCTAATTCGAAGCTTCTTCCCAACACCATAACGACTAGGGAATGGTGTAATACTAGGAGGAGTCAATTTCGAAGGGCCAACGGGGGGATCGGTAGCAACGTGATCTCTTTTGTCCTACAACAAAAGAAAGGAAAAAGTTAGAATGAGTGCATAGTAATTGTTGAAAATTAGAGGAATAAGATATGTATAAATAATGGTAATGCCTCATAAACACACGATCACTTTACTTGCCTCATAATCAATGAAGAAGGAGTAAAATGATTGCTCAGTGCTTTATTCTTCGCATTTGCATATGACTTTGCCTTTTCGTTCATGAGACAATATTGAAAGTCATATTTAAAAATAAACTCCTCAAGTAGCTCCTCCTCAATGGATGTATCCACATACTTCTTAAAATCGTCTAAGTAATTAGTCTAGTATGTTAACCACCCAACAGAAGAAAGTCTATAATGTGATAAAGAGGGAAAATATAATTGCCTCATATCTAGACGAACATCTCTAAAATCTGTAGGATTTAGTGATTAGCAACATGAATTAAAATCCCCCTTTATGTGGATGGTTTGAGTAACTCCTAGGTTAAAACCAAAGGCTACTCTATGAGGTGAGTATAACATGACTTTACACTCTATAAAGTAGCTAGAGGTGTCTCTCTAGTCATGAAGAGAAGGAAGACCCCCAAGCGAGCACCATAAGATAAACCCCACTTCGCCAGCATTGAGTCTCTCGCGAGCCTCGAGAAGTTTCACTATATCTTTCAACCCTTTGGGATAAAACTTTGGAAACCACAAATAACCGGCTAATCTGCTTACGTAAGGTCGAAAATTCACCTCCTTCATGTCATCTATTACATGAAATAGCGAACCTAAAGGCTTTCTATCAATCCACGCAAAAGCTCAGGGCTTGATAGGATTAGGCCTATTTGGAGGCGAACCAAAGTGTCTTTTGAACCGCTCGGCGAAGAATCCTTACAAAAACACCACATTGACATGTGATAGTACGATGTAACACCCCTTCAATCAAACTAATGCCTCATGAGATAATTCCAAATGCCGATACAAAGACTTAAGGTAAAATAATCCCAAAGCAAAACGAGTGCCATTCACTATATGAACGGCTAAATGAAGAAAATGATGACTCACACCATCAGCTGGACCATCAGAAAATACACATAAAGACAACCAACATGCCAGGAAGGCCTCAAGCTTGAACCTAAGAACAACCAAAATGATGGTAAGCGAGTTAATTAAACTAAACCTTATATGATAAAAGGGGGAAGTCATCACACGTGGAGCTAGGAAAAACTTACTCGTATTGATCATCTGAGTCATCTGAACTCTTTTGCTCAAAAAAGTATTTGATCCATGTAGAGAAAGTAGATTTCCTGCGACTATTGATGGCCATTGCCATCGTTGCTTCTAAAGCCGATATGACTCCTTCATCCTCCTCAGTAACGTTAGCGGTTACAATGTCTATAAACCCAAAATCATGAAAGTGAATGAGTATGCACACATCTTCTAATGTAGGAGTAATCTCACCTTAAGAAGTTACAAAAGTATGTGTTTATATACTCTAGCAAGTCATAACACTTCGCCAAAAATCCATTTCGTTTGGTAGAGGAAACCCAAAACCGAAGGAAATCATCATGAGGTAGTAGATTTTTGTAGACTCCATAGCATCTACATATCTCGGGTTACCCATGATGTGATTGACCTAAGGATGCCAACATGGTACAACTTGCTTATGAATAAAAAATTGAGTATCTGACAAGGGAAGTTCCCCACTTTCATTCCTAAAACGTAATATAGAAGTCCCCTCTATATTCTCTCTAACTTCGACCTTAGGTTATTGTCTTATGAAATGCCACATGCCATGCCATCAACATGTTAGTGCTCCTATGTGTCCCTCTTGCCTATGCAACTACAAAAGAAATCTTCCTTAATCATCAGGTCAAGCCATTTACTTCGATAAGAAGGCACCATGGATATGCGATTGTTAGAATATGCTACTATCTCTTTACCTTTGTTGCTAATCCCACTATGTGTTTTAACTTTTCTAGTGTCCTTACCCATTGCAAGTGGTAGCAACAATCGAATCTAACCAATACTACTACAAAAAGGAGAGAGGGGGGGGGGGGGGGGGGGGGGGGGGGGGGGGGGGGGGGGGGGGGGGGGAGGGGAGGAGGAGGAGGAGGAGAGAGAGAGAGAAAAGTGTTAAAAATCTCCCAATTACCTTACTACCAGCAAAGGCAAACGAAGGTAGATTACTTTTACAATAAAAAAGAAAGGACACTAAAAAGGAGACACTAGAATAAAAAAATAGTGAGAGTAATAAAAAATCTATCAACTGGGAGTGTAGCAAAATACTATGAAACCCTACTAAATCATCAAACCTATTTCAAAAAAAATCTACGCAAGGAAGTGAGAACCCCAAACAACCATCAAGGATCTTTTTAGAAGCCGAAATATCCCACGATGAAGCATGAACTCAAATCGTGTAGTTCAATGCAACTATCATAGTCATTATATGTTGTTACATGAACAAGAATGTCCTATAATGAAGCATGAACACAAGTGTCATGGCTCGACATAGTCATTATAGTCATCTTATGCTACTATCCAAGATAAAGTTCACAAACCATGAAGGTTTTCGTGAGGGGGGGGGAGGAACTTTATCTTTAACTTATCAAGAATTGTCTAATGAAATTAACCAACAAAAGCTCTCTAGCATCAAGAATGTCCCGTGATGAAGAACGAATTTATGTCACAAGGTCCGATATAGTTATTATGGTCATTCTATTTTTGCTATAGAATATCCCATCATAAAGAACGAATGTAGGAAACATAAATTGATACAAAAACCATAGTCATTCAATGTTATTATTGAAGCTAAGTTGATTTCCTTTTTTTTTTTTTTTTTTCACAAGTAGTAGTAGACCACTTATGGTTTGCTATCACTTTTTTATGCATCCCCCTTAGGTGCCTTCCATGTTATAAAGTCTTTCTTTAGCAATTAGCTATAGGATAAACATATGCTTAGGCATTGAAGACTTGTTCCAAATAGTAGGAAACTAGTCAACTTTAGGGGGAGCTCTCTCTAGCAAGATCATATGCTTGTTCTATAGAGAGAGCCTATGGGGTTTACCTTTCCATACTAGTTTATCATAGGAAGATTGGTTTGGCTCAAGTAGCCTATTCACAAACTGATCCACCTCCATGGAGTAGGACCGTCAACCAAAGAGGAAGGAAACCCAATACGGATGGAAAAGGATGCCAACCTAACTGGAAATTGCAGGATGACCAGCAAAATTAATTGCCCAAATCAAACGATATGAGATCTTCTAGCACAATGCCGGATTTCTTGGGCAACATGGACATCCTCATACGATCGAACCTGAGACAATCACAACGACGACAAAACCTTCACCGGCGACGCAGCCCCGATCGACGTTTTCAACAGACCAACACTCATGTACCGCTCACTCCTTCTACCCTTAACCAACATCCTGTTGGAATTCATCCTGGTACCTAAATACATAGACCGGTATTCCTCATTGGTCATGTTGGCGAACTGGTTCAGACCGACCTTATAGGTCCGATCTTCAACATTATTATGTTCATCTATAAACCTAAGGTTATCCTTAAAAATCTGGAAACGTTTTTCTCTCTCCTAAAGCGTTGTAATTTTTGCCATGTTTGACGAGCCATGACCCGTATATAGACATGACTTCGTCATCTGTTATCCTTGATGAGGGCTTGTCTACGTGGTGGTTCCAAGGGTAATTTAAAAGTTCAGTGATGAGCGTAATACATTGCAAAACCATACACACGAATTGGATTCAAATAACTTTGCTGATTCGATAAACAAGGAAGAGTAAAACAGTCAAGAACAATAAGGACACAAGAATTTCCACGAAGCATATTCCTAAGATTGAACGACCTTACCTGCAATTGAGGAGAGGGCGCGTTGCAATTACTAAAACTTGCGGCGATGGATGCTGAAACACAATGACAATCGGCGAAGCGACGATTCTACGAGATTGTCAATTGCTGGAACAAGATTGTGTTGGTTTTCCTCTCCTATTTACTCAGTAACAAACAACCGCAAGATATGGTCCATGAATCCCATAATATCAGGAACATGAATCCTACAATATCAGGAACGTGCAATCCCACAATATCAGGAACGTGTAACAACTTCTTCAACCGTTCCAAATGCTTCCTATTTTTGTGGAACAACTCATTGATGGAATGAGTTTAAATAGAAGTACTTCGGGGGTCCCTAAACTTGCTCACTTACACAGAAAAATACACCATCAATTTTGAGCGAGTTTAGGTTTAGAAATAGACATGCAAAACCAATCTCCACCGAGCAGGACACCTATTTGCTTAGCAATGGCTGGAGGTATGTAAAAAGAACTCTTGCTTCCACTACTGCATATGTTAAGCAGTTTTTTTACATTTGGTATTAGAGCTATATTAATGCCTCTGCCTTGCTTTGTTGAGTTTTGTGAAGTTTGGCTTTGGTTTTAATTTGTCTGCTTAGCGGTGTTTTTTATTTTTCTGGTGTTGATGGAGATTAGAAATCATTAAGTGATGAGATTTCTATTTTTCTTGGCCTTATGATGTGTTTAGGTTTTGTTTTCTCGAGACACGAATTGTTAGAAGAACAACTTTTATTTTGGTTCTAGAGTCTTGTCTAATGAATCGTTAGAGAAATAAGCCTTTATTTTGTTTCATGTGTCTTGGCTCATGAATTGTCAATGGAGCAGCCTTTTCTACTTTACTTTATAGGGAATGAAAGCAAAACAAACATTAATATAATATATTAACACAATATGTGAGTTTGTCTTCATGCGCTGGAGTAAAGGCAAAACTTGGAATGCTTCCGTGAGAATTTATAATTTTAAATCCCAAAGTCTGTACAACATATGCGTTAATACTATCATGTGAATTCTGTATGAAATGTCAAATATGTTTTGAAATATTGTCTCGTGAGCAATTAAAATTTTAATCTGTATGTACTTGTTGTTGCAAGGTGTGGTATGACATTTAGCTAAATAATTTTACATTAAAATTATTTGTATTTGTCATTGAGGGAAATTTATTAAAGGAAATATAGATGTATACGTGGAAATAAATATAAATATGCACGTCTGTCATCTAGCATGTACATGGCCGTGCATTCTGGCCGTGTAAGCTTCTGGAAATATCTCTGACGTAATACACGGTCGTGTCTCCTGGCCGTACCTGCAACCATGTCTGTTTCTAGGAGAGATCCTGACAGAATACATGGTTGTGCCTCCTGGCCGTGTAAGAAACCGTGTACGTTTCTGGGAATCATCACACGACCATGCCTTTTGGCCGTGTATGTGGCTGTGTATGTTTTTGGAGTAGCCACAACATCCTTAATTGATTAAAATTATATATTAAGGATTATTTAGGATTACATATTGAAAATAAACATTGTGTGTGATTAATTAGGATAAAATATCCGTGTATGTTTCTAGCCTACGATGTTCGCGTCAGTTTTATGCAATGATTTAGCCTAAGGATTTAATTAATGATTAAGTGATCCATATAATTTTAATGATTAAGGAGTAGCTGCAGCATCCTTAATTGATTAAAATTATATATTAAGGATTATTTAGGATCACATATTGAAAATAAACATTGTGTGTGATTAATTAGGATAAAATATCCGTGTATGTTTCTGGCCTACGATGTTCGCATCAGTTTTATGCAATGATTTAGCCTAAGGATTTAATTAATGATTAAGCGATCCATATAATTTTAATGATTAAGGAGTAGCCACAACATCCTTAATTGATTAAAATTATATATTAAGGATTATTTAGAATCACATATTGAAAATAAACATTGTGTGTGATTAATTAGGATAAAATATCAAATTATATTTTCTAATTTACCCATAGGAATTAGAAAAAAGGAACATAATTTGATAGTTTTATTGTAAGTCTTAAGATGAATCTAATTGAATTAGAACTTTAGCCCACAGGCAAGTTTTATGTCACTAGATTCATATTCTTTCATGATTTTACATTGGTAAAAGCATGTCATATATTAGCCTCGAATTTTGTAATATGAGCATGTTTATTTAATTATTGCAGCAATTCAACCTGTCAATTTTTCTGATATGCGATGTGATGTTCCCGGGCTCAAAGGGGATAACTATAAGGTTTGGAAGGAGAGGGTTCTCCTCCATTTGGGATGGATGGACATTGATTATGCTATAAGGAAAGAGGAGCCCCCTGCAGTAATTGAAACCAGCACTCCAGATGTGATAAGTCTTTATGAAAAATGGGAGTGATTCAATCACTTATCAGTTATGTTCATAAAGACTAAAATTTCTGCTGGTATTAGGGGTTCTATTGAGTAATATCAAAGGGTCCAAGATTTGCTGAAGGCCATTGATGAGCAATTTGCTACTTCAGACAAGGCAATGGCCAGTACCCAAATTATAGAGCTTTCAACTCTAAGACTCACCAGCGTTAAGGTTGTGCGTGATCATATCATGCGCATGAGGGATATTGTGGCCCAATTGAAGGCATTGGAGGTTGAGTTATCAGAATCCTTCTTAGTTCACTACATTCTTTGCACTTTACCTCAACAGTATAGCCCATTTAAGATATCCTATAACACACATAAGGATAAATGGTCAATCAATGAATTATTGACCATGTGTGTTCAGGAAGAAGGCGGACTGCTTATGGAGGAAAAGGAAAAGGAGAATGTGAACTTAACTACTTTTGGGAAGAGCAAAAGAAGGGATTAGGCTAAGGATAAAGGGAAAGGGAAAATCCCTCCCATAAAGGACATTAAGAAGGAAGTTGTGTGCTTTTTCTGTAAAAAGAAATGGCACATGAAGAAACAGTGCACCAAGTTCATGCAGTGGCTTGATAAGAAAGGTACTCAACTTTCACTTGTTTGTTATGAAACTAATATGACTGATGTTAATCATAACACATGGTGGATTGATTTTGGTTCTACAATCCATATGACCAATTCATTGCAGGATTTAAGAAACTTGCGGAATCTAGTAGGAAGTGAGCGTAGCATCTATTCAGGCAATAAGATGTCCTCACATGTGGAAGTTGTTGGGACGTGCAGTTTAGTTTTACGTAGTGGTTACATTTTGCAATTGAAAGGGACATTTTATATTCCTGGGTATTCTAGGAATTTAATTTCAGTTTCTAGACTTGTATCAGATGGTTATTCCTTTAACTTTTCGGATTTAGGATTTAATTTGTTTTATAAATATGATGTTATTGGATATGGTACTTTGTCTGATGGTCTTTTTCTTCTTAGTTTACAAAATGATGATAACTATACTATTATGCATGTTCATGAAAAGATTGACACTAAACAATGTGTTGTGAATGAGGAATCCTCTATGTTATGGCATCGAAGATTGGGTCATATCTCCATTGAAAGAATTAAAAGGTTGGTAAATGATGTGGTACTTAGTACTTTAGATTTTACCGACTTTGAGACTTGTATAAGTTGTATTAAGGGAAAACAGACTAACAAGTTGAAGAAGGGTGCCAAAAGGAGCTCTGAATTATTGGAAATCATACATACAGACATTTGTAGTCCAGACATGAATGCATAACATAACAAGTACTTCGTCTCTTTCATAGATGATTACTCACGGTATATGTATTTCTACTTGCTTAATAACAAGAATGAAGCACTGGATGCTTTTAAGGTGTTTAAAGCTGAGTGGAAAAACAATGTGGAAAACATATTAAAATTGTGAGATCTGATAGAGGCGGAGAATACTATGGTAGATACACAGAGAATGGACAAGCGATTGGTCCATTTGCGAGGTTTCTTCAAGAGAATGGGATTGTTGTCCAATACAGTTTACCTGGTTCTCCAGACCAGAATGGAGTAGCTAAAAGGAGAAACCGAACATTATTGGACATGGTGTGGAGTATGCTTGCAAGCTCCAAGCTTCCTAACTTCTTGTGGAATGAAGCTCTTAAAACGGCTGTGTACATATTAAACCAGTTTCTAACCAATGCTGTCTAAAAGATGCCATTTGAATTATTCAAAGGGTGGAAACCGAGTTTACGACATGTACGCATTTGGGGATGTCTGTCTTAAGTAAGAGTCTACAATCTACATGAGAAGAAGTTGGACCCAAGGACTATTAGTGGGTATTTCGTAGGATATGCCGAAAGGTCTAAGGGATATAGATTTTATTATCCATCTCATAGTACTAAGTTTGTGGAATCAAGAAATGCAAAATTTCTTGAGAATGACTTGATCAGTGGGAGCGATTGATCTCAAAGCATTGGTTTTGAGAAAGATCATTCAGATGCCCAGTATGACACTTTGAGTAGTGGACTGATTGTTGTTGTTAGCAACATGCCTCCAGCACAAATGCGTGTTGAAGATCCAGTCCCCGAGGTACCACAAGCTGTTGATCCTAATTCAGTAGATGTTGAAGCTCAACAGATACCCGAAGTTGTTGAACAACTAGCTGAACAATATGATCCTGCTCCTCAGGAGAATGTTGATGCAGCATTGAGAAGATCTACTAGAGTAAGGAAATTAGCAATTCCTAGTGACTATGTTGTATATCTACAAGAGTGTGACTACAATGTTGGAGCCGAAAATGATCCTGAGTCGTTTTCACAGGCCATGAGTTCTAAGGATTCGAACTTGTGGCATAATGCCATGAAAGAAGAGATGGATTCGATGGCATCTAATGGAGTCTGGAATCTCGTCAAGTTGCCTGATGGTGTAAAAGCCATTGGATGCAAATGGGTTTTCAAAACTAAGAAAGACTCACAAGGCAACATTGAGAGACATAAAGCAAGACTCGTTGCTAAAGATTCACTCAAAGGGAAGGAATTGATTATACAGAGACATTTTCTCCTGTATCTAAGAAAGATTCCCTTTGTGTAATGATGGCTTTGGTTACACACTTTGATTTGGAGTTGTACCAAATGGATGTGAAAATGACTTTCCTTAATGGTGATCTAGAGGAAGAGGTTTACATGAAACAACCTGAAGGATTCTCTTCTAGTGAAGGTGAGCATTTAGTTTGCAAACTTAATAAATCCATACATGGATTAAAACAAGCCTCCCGTCAATGGTATTTAAAATTCCATGATATCATCACTTCATTTGGCTTTGAAGAAAACATGATGGATCAATGTATATAGCAAAAGTTCAGTAGGAGTAAAATTTGTTTTCTTGTGCTATATGTAGATGATATTTTACTTGCAACCAATCATAAGGGTTTGCTATATGAGGTGAAACAATTTCTCTCAAAGAACTTTGATATGAAGGATATGGGTAAGGCATCTTATGTCATTGGCATTAAGATCCATAGGGATAGATCTTGAGGCATTTTAGGTTTGTCTCAAGAAACCTATATCAATAAAGTTTTAGAGAAATTTCGGATGAAAGATTGTTCACCGAGTGTAGCACCCATTGTGAAGGGTGATAAATTCAGCTTAAGCCAATGCCCCAAAAATGAGCTCGAGCAAGAACAAATGAGAAACATCCCATATGCTTCAGCTATTGGAAGCTTAATGTATGCTCAGGTCTGTACCAGACTTGACATTGCATTTGCTGTTGGGATACTAGGGAAATATCAAAGTAACCCAAGTATTGACCACTGAAGAGCTACAAAGAAGGTAATGAGATACCTTCAAGGGACAAAGGGTTATATGCTCATGTATAGACGAACCGATAATCTGGAGGTTATTGGATACTCCATTGTGGACTTTGCTGGCTGTGTTGATTCACATAAATCAACATCTGGTTACGTTTTCATGCTTGCCAGTGGGGCCGTATCTTGGAGAAGTGCAAAGTAGACCTTGACTGCTACTTCCACGATGGAGGCCAAGTTCATATCTTGTTTTGAGGATACCTCACATGGTGTATGGTTAAAGAGTTTTATATCTGGGCTTAGTATTGTCGACTCTATTTCTAGGCCATTAAGATTGTACTGTGATAACTCAGCTATTGTATTCATGGATAAGAACAATAAAAGTGGTAGTCGAAGTAAGCATATCGACATCAAGTACTTGGCCATAAGAGAACGTGTTAAGGAAAAGAAAGTAGTCATTGAGCATATTAGCATTGAGTTAATGATAGCTGATCCTTTAACTAAAGGCATGCAACCAAAGAATTTTAAGGATCATGTAATGAGAATGAGACTTGGTTCCATAATGTAATCTTTCATTGTATATGTAATTGATGTTAATGAAACTCTTATTCAGTTAATGTTTTCTCATTTGGCCTTATGTATACATTTTGTTTATTCATTTATTTTGAGAAATATCATTAAGTTTGGACCTTGAATAAACATCGGGTTTATTCATCAAGTTCTATGGGGTTGAGAGGCACAATGCATTGTAATACATGGGAGATAATACTCGTCATTAGAGGACCTATCACCATGATTCATGTATTTTGTTTCTCATTAAGATAAATTATGGAATACATGGACCAAGTGGGAGAATGTTGGTTTTCCTCTCCTATTTACTCGGTAACAAACAACCGCAAGATATGGTCTATGAATCCCACAATATCAGGAACGTGCAATCCCACAATATTAGGAACGTGCAACAACTTCTTCAACCGTTCCAAATTCTTCCTATTTTTGTGGAACAACTCATTGATGGAATGAGTTTAAATAGAAGTACTTTGGGGGTCCCTAAACCTGCTCACTTACACAGAAAAATACACCATCAATTTTGAGCAAGTTAAGGTTTAGAAACACCAACCGAAACAGAGACGCAAAACCAATCTCCACCGAGCAAGACACCTATTTGCTTAGCAATGGCTGGAGGTATGTAAAAAAAACTCTTGCTTCCGCTATTGCATATGTTAAGTAGTTTTCTTACAGATTGTACTTCCAATTTCGGAAAGTTGTATTTCCAATCACTAGAACGAGATCACGCTAGAGCTAGATAAAAAAGAAAAAAGAAAAAAGAAAAAAGAGAAGGGGAGTCAACACGTAAAATAGTATAAAAAAAAAGGATACAGAAGTACAAGCCTATAGATCAATTTATACCTCTTAATCAATTTGTGCTCAATCGTTTGGCAACTTATATATATATATATATATATATATATATATATATATATATATATATCTAACAAGAAGGGATTGCAATCGTGGAATTCTTGTATAGTATTGCCTTGGTTCACATTTTCAAGTGGTGGCAGGATTTGCTTAGTTACCTCATGATTCACTTCATGATGCACTTCTTGATCTTGATTAATGCTATTAACATGGTGAATTGTTCTCTTCCTAGTAGATGTCATCATCAAGTTGTCAAATTACTTTATTCCTAGTGGAGTTGTTGAAAATTTGGTGAAGGGGATTTGGTTGCAGTGATCACATGCATACAATGTGCATCTCACGTTACATGTGACCTTAAAGGAGTGACATCGAATGACATAAGGAGGAAGAGTAATCAATCTTAGAGAGAACAAGTGCACTGTGACAAGTGGAAGAGTTATACAGCATAAACCACCACGGTTCTTAAAGAGAGGCGGGTTTTGAGATCTATTTGATCTTTTATGAAAGTAATCTGATAGCAAGATGACACTTGTCTTAATTTCTAAATCTCCCAAATGAGGAGGAACGTTGAGTATTCATAGAGTTTAGCCGTTAACATCGTCCATCAGATCATGTTAAGAGTTGATAATTAAGATGAATCCTATTGATGATTCCTTCTGTTGATGGATCATTCCATAAGCTCATCTTGGATCCAGGTCTATAGACTACATCTCTAAGTGCTTGAACTTTCTAGAAAAAGGTTAAGAGTAGATAGGTCGATCTAACAATCTCTATTTCGAACTCACCATGCTAAATCTATTTTAGTAATCCTAAATCTATAGATTTAATTCCTTGAGCCTTGTCACTTAGCCCAAAGAGTCAAGTCTAAGGTTGTAATCGGGAGTCCATTTTAGCCCTTTACATTGCTTTTCATATCTCCTTGTCTTATTTCTTCTTAAATACTATTATTGAGTTACTAACCTTCTCAAAAGCTACTTCTATTTACTTCTTTACTACACAATCTATAATTTCCTCTAAGGAATTATAATCTCTATGCATCTCATTTTTTTATTTTTTTTTTCATGTAGGAACTCTCTCTCTCTCTCTCTTTTCTTTGGCTTTACCTACCTTATCAACAATAGACATCTTCAACAAGTTTTTAACACATGTAAAATAAGGACTAAGTGTTGCTGAGTGGGACAAACAAGTAGATTAATTTGTTTTGTTGATTTAGATTACATAGGGTTAATTATGATTTTATGATTTTTTTTATCTCAACTTTGTGCTTCTTTCTCAACCTAGTTTGCTTTTTTATAGTGCAAATTAAAGTTTCAAGAGTTGAAATGATTTTGGTGTTATTATTTATAGTGGACCTAAATTGTAATTTTGCGATAGTATTATCTCTAGTTACAAAATTGTAGAAACATCGACAAGTTCTTAGAAAATTTATCTTGAAAATTTGATATTATTTCAATAGAAAGTTTTACAAGTTCCATCGAATAACTTATGCCTTGTAAGTTTTATAGGGTATAGTTTTTAAGATAGTTCTTCGATGTTACAATATAGGCTTTGGTTACAAAACTTGATAAATGAATACCTATAAGAGGTATATAGATAGAGTTTTATACTTTACTCACTTTATAATTGCTCATTTCTAGTGTGAACTTCTCTTTGAATAGGTTTATTTACTGTATTTACATATGTATAGAAAGTGTGTTATGATTAGTTGCAAATAAAAATTATATTAACAATTGAAATACAATTACATATATAACATAAGGTTTTTTTTTTTTTTAGGGGGGAGGGGGGGGGAGTGAGGAGGGTTTATATATAAGAAGAGAAACGTACAAGTTAAGCTATAAGAGCTTGGGCAATCACATAGATTCCAAGTCCCTCTACCTTACACCATGCTTACAAAGCTCAAATCCAATTAACAAAACACGTAATTAGTGGAAAGTTAAAAATTGTAATTCAATAAGATATTGCTTCTAATTGAAAGATTTCCTCTTAGCTCTTGAATCTTAAGCACGTGAAAAGATCCTACTCCCTAAGGAATATTACCTATTTGAGATACCAAATACATAAATCCAACTTTTACTACATAAATCCCAAACCAAAGATATTTCTTAGCCAAAGATGGATATAATCAATCCCTAAAAAAAAAAAAAAAAACCTACCTAATCACGGAATAAAATCTAAGACTCTAATTAGAAAAGATCTCACATTGGGATGCTAAATAAAATAAAATAAAAAATTGAAAAAAACCTAGATTATTTAAGAAGGAGAATCTGACGTGATTTTATTTGTTGATAGAGGAATGATTGCAAATCTTCAAATATAAATCAAGACTTCCTTTTATTGTAGTCATTGCAAAATGGAAATACCGATTGTACTGATTGAGTTGGGAGCAAATGGCCAAAATAATGATATGCCTTAGAGTATATTTGATTAAAAAATCTTTTAAGAGATGGCTGGAGAGAGAGTGAGTCTGTAATTCATTAAGCACGAAGTTGAAACCTCATTCACTACATTCTTGACAATTTCCTTTTTACTTAATGTTGAGCCTTGGTCTTTACAACCTCAAAATTATATAATTTTGTTAAACTCTTTAATTTTTGGTATAAGTCTCATCTTTTGGTTCAAGTATTTATGGTTTGGTTAAAATATTTAAAAGTTGGTGATAAATCACTGGTCTACAACTTATCGCGATACTATCATGTTATTCTCATGATTACCCCTTGTTTAGATTTAGGATGAAGTGTTGATATTAAAAACATGATCTTCACATGTATCACCATGTTTATCAATTAAAATTCAATAAAATAAATATTATCTAAGTAAAATTTCAATTTCTGAATTTCTAAAATCATTTTATTTGGCTAAATAATTGTTTCTTAATTGATGTTATCATTAATATTTTTACATATAAATATGATCTAGAATCTAGATCTACTCTTCATCACGTGCATAGATCTACATAGCTGGATAATAGCTGTGTAGAAAAAAATCTTCATTATTTGGATGAATGTTAACAACCTAAACAAAATTTATGCTTGGCCAATTGGACAAAAAAAAAAAAAAGAAGATTTATTACAACTCCTTTCAACTGTATTAGAGCATTTTGATCCTTGAGAGCATCTCTAACCTTAAGAACCTCATTTAAGGTTTTTAAATACCACATTAGTATCTTAAGGACTCCTCATCCTTAAGAACTTCCTCACTTTATCGCTAAGTACTTAAGAAGAGTTCCTATGTACCACTTTATCACTTTATTTTATCATTTTGCAAGTGACATACTAATTATTTTTAAATACCCTTAAATTTTGACTTTTGTTAGAAAAAAAAAATTAGGTAGTTTTTTTGGGGTCATTCATCTTCAAGAACCTCTCCTCATCCCTTAATAACACAAAAAAGTAAGATCTTGCTTTTGGATTTTGGTGCCAAGAACCTAGGAAGGGGATGCTTGAAGTATTTCTTCACTTTATTCCAAAATCCTTGAGAAGAGTTTTTTATTTTTTTTATTTTTTTCTTTTTTTTGTGGATCCTACACCAATTACTTTTAACTAACATTTTTAATATTTTATCTCTTAAATTTTTACTTTTGTTAGAAAAAATTAATTAATTTGAGTAGCTTTTTTGGGATCTTTTATGAAAAACTTCAAAAAATATAAAGACATCTTTTTATTCTTTAATAACCCTAAAAAGTAAGTTCTTAATTTTCAATTTGATGTCAAGAATTAAGGATAGAGTGATCTTTGAGTAACCAAGACAAAATAAATAAATAAATAAATAAATATTTAGCGTTCTCATATTATTTTCAACCTTTGGAGACGTTTGGGAAAAGAAAAACCATAGTATCACCAATATAAAATCCCGTTTTTAAGGAATGTTCATGTCAATATCAACTATTGATTCGTAATACTACTGCTTTATATTTTATGATATTGTAGTATCTTATATAAATATCTAACGGTTTTAAAAAGTAAAATATTTTAATATTTTTAAAATGGATTATACACTTTAAA
The DNA here is from genome assembly GCA_037954665.1 of Laguncularia racemosa. Lineage (NCBI taxonomy): Eukaryota > Viridiplantae > Streptophyta > Magnoliopsida > Myrtales > Combretaceae > Laguncularia > Laguncularia racemosa. The sequence continues at coordinate 87,392 of JBBMOL010000024.1, forward strand.
ATGTATTTAACAAGAGTTATTAATATCTTCTTTTCTCTCTCTCTTTTAAAAAAAAAAAAATTATCTCAAAGATAGGTCAACAGTGGAATTGACTCAGATATCCCCTCATGGCCTCATCCTTGTCTCATCGGCACAGAACAGGTTAAGTATCACTTACTAACAATTTTTGAAAAGCTAAGCTTGGTATTTGCTACCCTTATTTAAACACTAACTTTTCATACACCTCCTTATCCCAACCCTCTTTCTCACCATGGAAACTGTGCAGCTACAACCACCAACACCCCAAGCCACCGCAACCAAATTCCCCGATTCCGAAAACCTGAAACCGCAACCCGATGTCGACGAAGACGAGCTCTCGCCCATCGAGGAGGTCCGTCTAACCGTGCCCAATACCGATGACCCAAGCCTGCCAGTGTGGACCTTCAGGATGTGGTTCCTGGGCCTGGCTTCATGTGCACTCCTATCTTTCCTAGACCAATTCTTTGCATACCGTACAGAACCTCTCGTCATTACGCTAATTACTGTCCAAGTGGCCACCCTGCCAATTGGCCGGTTCATGGCAACGGTTCTCCCTAAAACCAAGTTCCAATTACCCGGATTCAGGGACCGGATGTTTTCGCTCAATCCCGGCCCATTTAACATCAAGGAACATGTCCTGATCTCAATATTTGCAAATGCTGGAAGTGCATTTGGAGCAGGAACACCTTATGCTGTTGGATAAAAGTATGAATATATCATTTTAACAACTAGATATCATGGAGGGTTGGCTTTAATTTAATTTGTGGTCCTACTCTTAATGCTCAGATCATGGGTTAAAAGATTCTGCTGATATCAGTAATTAATTTTAATTTAATTTATCTATAGCTTTCACGGCACTTTTTCTTGCTGTTAAGTTGAATTGCTTGCATTTGATCAGAGAAATCATTGGTCGCTACCGCGCCTCTTACAAAGGAAAAGAAGATATCCACACAAAATTAATGCGACAATACAAAGACATACCTGCCTGGTGGTTCCACTCATTGCTCATTATAACTCTTGTCGTAGCTCTGGTACTATGCATCTTCTTGAATGATCAGGTTCAAATGCCCTGGTGGGGACTCCTCTTCGCGAGTGCGATGGCTTTTGTGTTCACCCTTCCTATTAGCATTATTACGGCAACAACAAACCAGGTAGATAGCTTTTATCATCAGAATATTTCCCTCACTAGTCAGCAAATTTAAGTTAGGATGAGCATTTGCAGTAGCCGTTCCAGCGTTTTCATATCTACTAACCCAGCAAATCATTTACCCTTCAGACTCCAGGGTTGAACATCATCACTGAGTATGTCATGGGTATCATATATCCAGGAAAGCCAATAGCCAATGTGTGCTTCAAAACCTATGGTTATATGAGCACGGCTCAAGCAGTGTCGTTCCTCAATGATTTCAAGCTGGGACATTATATGAAGATACCCCCAAGATCAATGTTCTGAGTTCAGGTACATTATCTGATATTTTATTCTTCTTAAGTTAAACTATAAAGAGTAAACTGTGTTTTTTATTAGACGTGTTTTGTTTTTTTTATGAGGAGATAAGTTGTGTTTTTTAATTTTGTGTTAGTGACAAGATAATGTGTTAATATTCTATCGATTGTTCAATTGTTTTTCCTTTCTTTTATTTTTTCTATTTTTACCTTTCTTTTTTATTTTCTGCCACCTTTTATATTTTTTATTCAATTATATATTTTAACAATATTATTTTATTTAATTAATTATTTACTAACTAATAGAATATTAACACCTATTATTATTTATTATTGACTAAAACTAAAAAATATAGGTCATCTTTTGGTCAAAAAAAAAAAAAAAGATAGATAACCTTTTTTGAATGGCTTTCTTTCTTTTTTTTTTTTTTTTTTAAATTTACCCTTCTTCTTAAAAAAAAGACAAAAGAATGATAGGTGGATTGGCTACATATTCAAATATGCATCCATCTGGATACTAAAACCTGAAGATTAAAACAAATAAATAAAAACGTATTCACTATTACCCATCCTGACGTCAGCAGACCCACATTAGCAGGAAACTGCAAGCATACACAATAACTATATTAGAAACATTTCCTTACCCTCCGTTTTTATCTCATACATTTACTATCATGACTCAAGTTGAAGAACTGAAGCCCTTACTGCGGATTAGATAAAATCAAAACCCCAGCTCAGGATTCATACTTCTCTTTTTAAGAAACTAATTATACTTGCATGTTTTTTCCACAGTTTATAGGAACCATTGTTGCTGGAACAATCAACATTTCAGTGGCATGGTGGTTGCTTAACTCTATAACCAACATATGCCAAGATAACAAACTTCCAGCAGACAGTTCTTGGACATGTCCTGGTGATCGAGTTTTCTTCGATGCATCTGTTATATGGGGGCTAGTGGGACCTAGAAGAATCTTTGGAGCACTGGGAAATTATCAAGCCATGAATTGGTTTTTCCTCGGAGGTGCAGTGGGACCACTGATCGTGTGGTTGCTGCACAAGGCATTCCCCAAGCAAACTTGGATTCCTCTAATTAATCTTCCGGTCTTACTAGGGGCAACAGGAATGATGCCAGCAGCAACTCCATTAAACTACAATGCATGGGTCCTAGTTGGAACAATTTTCAACTTCTTCATATTCCGGTATCGAAAACAATGGTGGCAGAGGTACAATTATGTCCTTTCTGCAGCGCTAGATGCAGGAGTGGCATTTATGGCTGTGCTTCTATACTTCTTACTGGGCATTGAGGATAAAGAGTTAACCTGGTGGGGAACAAAAGGAGAACATTGTGAGTTAGCGAGTTGTCCAACAGGCAAAGGAATATCGGTGGATGGATGCCCAGTAAAGTAGTAATTGTAGCATTCTCTAAATTCAAGATGTGGAGTTTACACCTTGGTATTAAAATGAAATGATGGATGCATTTTGATAGCTATTTCAAACTGATGTAAAAGCATCATATGCAGTTAGTAAGCTTTGTGACGAAAAAGGACAAATAATATCGGTGAGAAAGCACCTAATGAGAGCCTAAAAGAATGTTGATAAAGAATCAAAAGAAAGCTGATATTCTCCTACCAAAACAATGACATCTATGAGTTCCCAGAATCACAAACTTAAATTGTAATCAGCAATACAAACAGCAAAATAGCAAATGTTTCCATGCACTTTCTTAACTTGATGTATTCAGGACATATTCATGGCAAAGCAAACAGATCAGCCATACTCATCTTTCTCATCCTTTATTATGATAAATGGGAAATGGAGAATCTCCTTCACCACCCTGTGTTAGAAATTGTTACTACTATATGTACTATTATTATTTGATGTGGCATATATTCAGCATTTTATGTATGACAAACAAAAAATGAAAATCGTAGATCTCCTCATCACCTTTCCTCTTCCACCCGTGACTCCACGCTTGCTCATTCTCTATGAAAAATACACCTTTTTTTTATCCCTTTACCCCTATATGTATCCAATTTCATGGTTACTATCCTGGCCATTCCATGTCCTCAAAAGTAGTCTGGCTTTAGATCCCTCCAAACATCACAACACCTAAGAAGTCAAAATTGTTTAAGTTTGTAGAATTTGACTTTTTCCGTGGTGGGTCATTGCTCAGAGACATCATGCCTATAAGATCGTCTATGATTTTGTAACGTTTTGGAACCTGAGGTAAGTATAGCCTGTCATGTGTGCTCACTTGGTAAAAACATGTAAAGACTCAACTGCTAAATTCCACAATTAATATTTAAATAACCATGTCAATCAATTAAGAATTCTTCACATATAGGAGTAAGTGGTTTAATACATCCTACTTAGTCTCCTCATATAATAGAAACTACAAATAACAAATTGTCCACAATAGTCATCTATAGTTATCTCTTATAATCATATTACAGCGAAAGCATATTAAAATTCGATTACAGTCAAAGTCTCTGATGGAGATACAAGAGACACGGGCTGACACAGGGCTTGTCACACGGCCGTGTAGTGATTGGAAGGAACTCACAGAAGCATACACGGCCTCTACACACTGGCTGAAGCACGACCGTGTATTCGACCAGAATATTTCATAGAAACATACACGGCTTCTATACACGGCCGTGTATTCGATCAGAGTATCCCACAGAAGCAGGTACAACTTCCATACACAGCCAGGGACATGGCCGTGTATTCGGTCAGGAACATTCACAGAATCATACACGGCTTAGAGACACGACCGTGTATGCGACCGTGTACTGTGCTCGTCACATGCCCAGAAACATACACGGCCTAGAGGCACGACCGTGTATGTGACAGGTTATAGACGTGTATTTCATTATTTATTTCCTCGTGTATGCTTAGATTTTCCCCTTTTAGATATTTTACGAGGAAGTATAAATACTCTTTTTTTAGATATGTTAGGGTTACGTCTTATTATTATATTTCAAATACATTTCGTGAGAGAATTTCTCCATTTCCGGGTTGTGCGCAACCAGAGTTTGCATCAAAGAGTGTTTCTTTGTTGTGTGAAACCAATCCATATTCAGATTTGTTTCGTTTCGCTTTCCGCACTGCGTCAGTTAGTATCAGAGCAAGGCTCTTTCCTGTGGAGATGTCAACTCATCAAGGCGATGATAGCGGTCGTGTTCTTGACGGTGTTCAAGATGCGAGGTTTCAAGGGAACCATCAATGGGTTTCAAGGGCAGAGTTCGACTCAATGCATCAGAAGGTCGGGCGTATGGAACGGTGCCTTGATGAACTGATTGAGCATTTCAATGCTCTAGTGGTAGATCCTAATAGGGCTGGAGGCGTTGGTAGGAATCCACCACGTGCGGTGGAGGAATTCGAGGGACGCATAATCCGACCTGTCGTTGAGAATAGGTGGGGACGTGTGGAGAGTGAGGAATCCAGCGAAGAGAGTGATGATACGTATGGGAGTAGGCCACTGCGAGGGCGCGGTGGAAGAGGTGGTGGTTATCGGATGGCTCATCATGGAAACCACCCTAGAGAAGGTGATTATAGGAGGAACCGTGGGGGCTATGATCAAGGGGATGGCGGAGACTACTGTTTGAAGGTTGACATTCCATGGTTCGATGGAAGCCTCAACATCGAAGGCTTCCTCGATTAGATTGCGGAAGTAGACTGGTTCTTCGACTATATGGAAATCCCCGAAGACCGTCGTGTAAGGCTGGTGGCATGCCGGTTGAAGAGTGGTGCCTCGGCATGGTGGGAGAGGCTACAAAGTAGGAGGCAAAGGGAAGGAAAACACCCGGTGAGATCATGGTATCGCATGAAGCAGTTGCTGCAACATGATTTCCTCCTATCGGACTACGAGCAGATATTATTTCAACAATATCAGCGGTGCTGCCAGGGACAACGTTCCGTGCATGAGTATACGGTGGAGTTCATGAGGTTGGCTGAACGGAATGATTTGAGGGAAAGTGAAGGCCAGCAAGTTGCAAGATATGTGGAAGGACTGAAGCTCCAAATTAAAGACAAAATTGGGGTTATGATGGTGAGGACTTTAGTAGAGGCAAAGAATTTGGCTCTCCGAGCTGAACTAGTATTGTAGGAACAAGGGAGTAGTTATGGAGGAGGACGGAAGGGATATGTAGGAGAAGTTGTGGGTAGTGGTAGTAGGTTGGCGTTTGAGAAAAATAAAACCACACCATACAAACCAACTGAGTACATGACCAGGAGGGAAGAGAAGAGTGAAGGGAAGAAGCCGATGGAGCAGAAGGGAGCTCAAAAGCAGAATATCCCCTATGCCAAACCTATATTGGGCAAATGTTTCCGATGCAATCAACCGAGTCATCGGTCAAACGAATGTCCTGCGAGGAAAAGCGTAAACATCCTTGATAGGGAAGATGATGAAGAGATTTGCTGTGAGCCTGATGGAGAGGGAGAGTATTATGAGGAAGAAGAAGAAGTAGCAGAATCAACTTATGTAATTCGGCGCATGATGCTAACCCCAAAGCAAGAAGAGATCACGTAGAGGCACCAGTTGTTTCGCACACGGTGTACTATCATGAGGAAGTTGTTTGAGCTAATAGTAGACAGCGGCAGTTGCGAAAACATCATAGGAAGGGAGGTTGTGAAACAACTGCAGTTGCCCATCGAGAAGCACCCGAATCCGTACACCATTGGTTGGATTAAGGCAGCCGAAAAGATTGAAGTCAAGGAGAGATGCAGGGTACCTTTCTCAATAGGGAAGTACCACGATGAAGCATTTTGCAACATTGTAGACATGAATGCTTGCCACATCTTGTTCGGGAGGCCGTGGCAATTTGATGTGGATGCGCAACATGCGGGCAAGGAGAATGTCTATAGATTGGAGAAGGAGGGTGTGAGATACACCTTGTTACCGTTGAAGAGGGAAGGACGCGCTAAGGGAAAGAAGGTTGAGAGTCGTTCATTCCTAACCGTCACTCAATCTGAGAAGGAAGTGATGGAAGACTTGCGGGAGTCGCGGGTGGTACACGCCCTCATCGTGAAAGGTGTGACAGAAGGAGAGGAGGAGGTTGATGGAGAGGTGCTAGGGGCAGTGAAGGATCTACTTGAGGAGTTTAAGGAGGTGGTTCTAGACGATCTACCCGAGGGGCTACCCCCTCTGAGAGACATTCAACACCAGATAGACCTAGTGCCTGGAGCTAGTCTCCCAAACCTCCCGCATTACAGGATGAGTCCCAAGGAAGCCGGGATTCTAGAAGAGAAGGTCTAAGAGCTTTTGGACAAAGGGTTTATCCGGGACAGCTTAAGTCCGTGTGCGGTTCCAGCTTTGTTAACCCCCAAGAAAGATGGGAGCTGGAGGATGTGTGTTGATAGCCGAGCTATAAATAAGATTACCATAGGGTATAAATTCCCTATCCTACGCATCGAGGATATGTTGGATCGGTTGAGTGGCGCTACTATCTTCTCCAAGATAGATTTGCGGAGTGGGTACCACCAAATTTGGATCTGTCCCGGAGACGAATGGAAGACGACGTTTAAGACCAAGGAGGGGCTGTATGAGTGGCTAGTGATGCCATTTGGGTTGAGTAACGTGCCGAGCACCTTCATGAGGGTAATGAACCAGGTATTAAAACCTTTCAATGGTCGTTTCCTTGTTGTGTACTTTGATGATATTCTAGTATTCAGTAAATCTGAAGAAGAACATTTAGAACATCTAAAGTGTGTGTTATCTGCACTAAAGGTGAACAAACTGTTCGCTAATCTTAAAAAGTTCACGTTTATGTCAAGGCGACTGTTGTTCCTTAGGTTTGTGGTCAGTAGTGAAGGGGTAATGGTGGATGACGAAAAGGTGAAGGCGATTAGAGAATGGCCTGTTCCGAGAACTGTTACGGAGTTGAGAAGCTTTCTTGGCCTAGCTAGTTTCTATAGAAGATTCATTAGGCACTTTAGTACTGTCGCTGCCCCCTTGACTCAATGCTTGAAGAAGGGAAAGTTCTAATGGGGCGAAGAATCTGAATCGAGCTTCATGAACTTAAAGCAAAGATTGTGTAGTGCTCCTGTACTAGCGCTACCAGACTTTGAGAAGTTATTCGAGGTGGATTGCGACGCCAGTGGGGTTGGAGTTGGTGTAGTACTATCATAGGAAAGAAGACCAATAGCCTTTTATAGTGAAAAATTGTGCGAAGCAAGGAGGACTTGGTCTACATATGACAAGGAGTTCTACACCGTGGTGAGGGCCCTTAAAGTATGGGAGCACTATTTGATTGGGAAAGAGTTCATTTTGTACTCGGACTGCAGGGCTCTTAAACACTTGAGTGGTCAAACCCGGATTAGTAAGGACATGCACGCCAGATGGATTGAGTTCATGCAGAGGTTTCCTTTCAGGCTAATGCACAAGTCAGGTGTGCAAAATAAGGTCGCGGACGCCCTGAGTAGAAGAGCGAATGTCCTACTTACTTTAAGTGCGTACATTGTCGGTTTTGAGAGGTTGAAGGAACTATATAAAAATGATAGCGACTTTAAGGACACTTGGATTAAGTGTGCCAACAGAGAACCGTGTGATGACTATCATATCCATGAGGGGTACTTGATGAAAGGGAATCAGCTGTGCATTCCTGAATCTTCCTTACGGGAAAAGCTTATCCGATATCTGCACGGTGGAGGACTGGCGGGACATATGGGTAGAGATAAGACCCTAGCCGCAGTTACTGAAAGATACTTTTCGCCTCGGTTAAGGAGGGATGTGTATCGGATTGTGGAAAGGTGCTACATTTGTCAGGTGTCTAAGGGGCAATCCCAAAACACTGGCCTATATACTCCTCTTCCCATGCCATCAAACATTTTGGAGGACTTGTCGATGGACTTTATACTTGGTTTGCCTCGTACCCAACGAGGTGTTGACTCTGTGTTTGTTGTAGTTGACAGGTTTTCCAAGATGGCTCATTTTATTCCCTACAGGAAGACCGCCGATGCACGGGCTATTGCGCGGCTGTTCTTCAAGGAAGTGGTGCGGTTGCATGGAGTCCCAAAGTCCATTACTTCCGACAGGGATAGTAAATTCCTTAGTCACTTTTAGAAGACTCTCTGGTATATGTTTGATTCGTCCCTGAATTACAACAGTACTGCTCATCCTCAAACCGACAGTCAAACCGAGGTGACTAATAGGACCCTCGGAAACCTCATCAGAAGTATCTGCTGTGAGAAGCCGAGACAGTGGGATCAAGCATTGGCTCAGGCTGAATTCGCTTACAATAGTTTCATCCACCGAACTATTGGGAGGTCACCGTTCTCGGTGTTATACACCAAAACACCACAACATGCGCTGGACTTGATCAAATTACCTAAGGATATGGTGGGTGATGTGGCTGCTAAACATATGGCGGAATAACACCAAGCCACTGCCGAGGAAATTAAACGAAAGATAGAGGAATCTAATACCCAATACAAAGGGGCTGCAGATAAGCATAGACGAAAGAAACTCTTTGCCGAGGGCGATCAGGTAATGGTTTACCTCCGAAGAGAGCGTTTTCCTGTAGGTAAATATGGGAAACTTCAATCCAAGAAGTACGGACCTTATGAAGTTGTGCATAAGATAAACGATAACGCATATGTCGTATAACTTCTGGAAGATATGAATATTTCTTGTACTTTTAATGTTGCGGACTTATCACCTTTTCACTCCGATGATATGCCTTTATATCTTGACGAGAACTCGGGGTCGAGTTCTCCATTGGTGGGAGAGAATGATGGAGATACAAGAGACATGGGCTGACACACGGCTTGTCATACGGCCGTGTAGTGATTGGAAGGAACTCACAGAAGCATACACGGCCTCTACACACGGGCTGAAGCACGACCGTGTATTCGACCAGAATATTCCACAGAAACATACACGGCTTCCATATACGGCCGTGCATCACGGCCGTGTATTCGATCAGGGTATCCTACAGAAGCAGGCACGGCTTCCATACACGGCCAAGGACATGGCCGTGTATTCGGTCAGGAACATTTACAGAATCATACACGGCTTAGAGACACGGCCATGTATGCGACCGTGTACTGTGCTCGTCACATGCCTAGAAACATATACGACTTAGAGGCACGACCGTGTATGCGATAGGTTATAGACGTGTATTTCATTATTTATTTCCACGTGTACGCTTAGATTTTTCCCTTTTAGATATTTTACGGGGAAGTATAAATACTCTTTTGTCAGATATATTAGGGTTACGTCTTATTATTATATTTCAAATACATTTCGTGAGAGAATTTTTCTATTTCCGGGTTGTGCGCAACCAGAGTTTGCATCAAAGAGTGTTTCTTTGTTGTGTGAAATCAATCCATATTCGGATTTGTTTCGTTTCGCTTTCCGCGCTGCGTCAGTCTCTAATTTAACACAACTAAAAAATTATTCTAAACACTATGTTCTAATGCTAGTCATCCTTCTAACCTGCTAATCATTCTTTATAATACACATATTCTACATCCTCATCTAGTTCTTGATTCGTGTTCACTAACATGTCATCATATCCTGCGATTTCACCCAAAGTACTTGCAACTGAAAAATGATTCCATGAGGAGTAAGTAAATGCCCAATACAATGTATATCAACAATCACACATACATGCCATGCTAGAATACAAACACAAATAAGATGCAACAAGTTATTCAAACAACGATTTGTTATCTTTCATATTCTTTATTCTAACACACAAATCTCATTATCATAATCCCCACATACACATCATACGCACATGTATATATACATATATATATATATATATATATATATGACAAAGGGTCTTCTCCTTTGTCCATGAGTCCATTCCATACATAATTATACATATACGATAATGGGTACTTTTCGCTGTCTATGAGTCTATAAGTTCATATCATACATATATATATATATATATATATATATATATATGATAGTAAGTCCTTGCCATTATTCATGAGTTTATACCATACATAAATATATATATGAGATAGTGAATACTCCTCTCTATCCATGAGTCCATGAGTTCATATCAACTTAAATCTACCCGTATCATTTTGGTACTTGACTTCACTAAGGATAACGTCACATATCGATTATCGAGGTGACACCTAAGATCACTAACATTTTCAGTTTTTGGAGCCCAACCAAGCACAATTACACACAAACAATCAATTTCAATTACAATATAAATTTAATTTACATTTCTAGCCTAACATACACAAATAACAAACACAGTATATACATAGCTAAAAGGGCGATCTTAATCATGACTTGTCCTTGACTAGCAATTAAATCGTAATCTATCAAAATGTAGAGAATTTAACCTTAGTACTAGTCTAGGTATTGTCTAGATTACTCAATTTTGTTCACTTAATTATTCTAGTATCACTTTTCTTACTCTGTAAAATTTCTAAGGTTGTCTTAGGTGTTTGGGATTAATAGAAATTTGAATAAAAAGAAAAGAAATTGAATAAAGTAATTTCTTAGGGTACACAACTGTGCATTACGTCGTGTATTTTATCACGGTAGGGTATACAGTCGTGTATTATGGCCATGCACTTTTCTGTAGACTTTCACACTTTGACATTGCTAAGTATACAAGCGTATACTATAGCCGTGTACCTTTTTGTACACTTTTAAAATTTGACATACCCAAGTACACGTGCATGTACTATCGTCATGTACCTTTTTGTACACTTTTTAAATTTGACACAAGTAGATACATAGGTGTTGGGATGTTAATCCAATATCCCACATCGGAAAGCTAAGAAGAAATTAAGCAATATATAAGTATCTATACTCACCACATAGTATGAGGCCTTTTGGGAAGAAGCTCAAGAACAAAACCGTGTGGGCTTGACTCAAAGCGGACAGTATCATACTATGTGGAGTGGATGGGTGGAGCTTAGGGGCCCAACAGATCACCATGGGCATCTTTGGGTGGCAAAGTTGCAGAAGAGGTATGGACAGGTAATGCAGTTGATTTTGATCACTTACGGATTTTTGGCTGTCCTGCTTATGTGCATGTACCTGGTGATGAAAGATCAAAACTTGATGCAAAGTCGAAGAAGTGCATCTTTCTGGGCTACAAGAAAGGTGTCAAAGGATACAAGTTTTGGGATCCGACTGCAAAGAAAGTGGTGATCAGTAGAGATGCAGTCTTTGATGAGCAGTTCATGTTGCAACAGAACCAAGACAAGGCGTTGATGGATTTAGAACAGTGTCCAGTAGCAGCTGAGAAAGATAAAAGTTATGATCCAACATCTGGTGGTTCGAATACAGTTGATGTACATAATTATAATCTAGCCAGAGATAGAGAGAGACGCACCAATGTAAAGCCTCCAAGCAGATTGGGTTTTGAAGACATGGTCTCTTTTGCACTTCACATTAGCAATGATAATCCAGCTACTTTCCAAGGAGCTATCACTAGTCAGGAGAAATGGAAATGGATGGCTGCAATGGTTGAAGAGATGGAGCCTTTACAGAAAAATCATACATGGGAGCTAGTTCGGCTTCCTGAGGGAAAGAAGGCTATTGGTTGCAAATGGGTGTACAAACGGAAACCAGTAGTGTTAGAAAAAGAGGGGGAAAAGTTCAAGGCTCGATTGGTAGCAAAAGGTTTTTCACAACAGAAGGGAGTAGATTATGATGAAATTTTTTCTCTTGTGGTTAGGCATACTTCAATCAGGGCAGTACTTGCATTAGTAGCTAGTTGGGATTTACATCTAGAGCAGATGGATGTTAAAACTGCTTTTTTGCATGGTGATCTAGAGGAGCAGATCTATATGTAGCAGCCAGAAGGGTTCACTCAACCTGGACATGAGCATTTGGTTTGCAGGTTAAAGAAATCCTTATATGGGTTGAAACAATCTCCAAGACAATGGTACAAGCGATTCGACTCCTACATGATTCAGATTGGCTACAAGCGATGTGAGTATGATTGTTGTGTTTATGTTAAGAGCCTTGATGATGCTTCTTCTATTTTTCTACTACTGTATGTAGATGATATGTTGATTGCTGCAAAGAACATGCATGATGTTGTTGGTTTGAAAGCTTTATTGAGTCAGGAATTTGATATGAAAGACTTAGGTGCTGCAAAGAAAATTCTTGGAATGGAGATTCATAGAGATAGAAGCTCAAGGAAACTGTGGTTATCTCAGCAAAGCTATGTTGAGAAGGTGTTAGACAGGTTTGGGATGAGCAATGCAAAGCCAGTGAGCACTCCAATGGCAAATCATTTTAAGCTTTCTTTAGAACAGTGCCCTAAGACAGATAAGGAAATTGAAGACATGGCAAAGGTTCCATATGCTAGTGCAGTTGGCTGCTTGATGTATGCAATGGTATGTACTCGCCCCGACTTAGCTCATGATGTTAGTCAAGTTTGTAAATACATGTCTAAACCAGGTAGGCAACATTGGGAAGCAGTTAAGTGGATCTTCAGGTATTTAAAGGGTACTGCAGGGCATGGAATCATTTTTGGTAGTCAGCAGGATGATCCTTTGGTTGTAGGGTATGTGGATTCAGACTATGCAGGTGATTTGGATAACAGAAGGTTTACAACTGGGTATGTTTTTACTCTTGGTGGAGGGCCTATATGTTGGAAGTCAGCTGTTCAGTCTATTGTGGCATTATCCACAACTGAAGCTGAGTACATGGCAGTAGCTGAAGCTGCAAAAGAAGCGTTATGGCTTATTAGGCTAGTGAAGGAATTGGGTGCTCAACAAGGTGGAGTTCAGTTGCATTGTGACAATCAAAGTGCTATTCATTTGGCTAAGAATCAGATATATCATGCTAGATCTAAGCATATTGATGTGAGGTTCCACAAGATTAGAGAGTTGATTGCATCTGGTGAGATATTGTTACAGAAGGTTCATACTACTGAGAATGCAGCTGCTATGTTAACCAAGCTAGTTACTACTGACAAGTTCATGCATTGCTTGGACTTGTTGAATGTTTACAGTTGCTAAAGAAGCATGATATCTAACCCACTTTGATGTGTGCGAAACTCCCATGTATTATCTCCTAAGGGGCATGATATTCGCCAAGGTGGAGATTTGTTAGGTATGGCTCATATACTGGATGAAGGACAGATGCTGGAGTGAAGTGAGTGGAGCGAAAGGAGCTTCGCTCTAGCATTTGTCCATTGGGGGGAGTTTTGAGATAGCATGTGGGCCAAGAGTAAGTGGGCTTGGGGGTGCGGGGGCGTAGCCCCCGCGGTACGGTACAGGGTATTTTTGTAATTGTACCTAGAGTTACTTATATATTATGTAATTGTAACCTAATTGTGGATTTTTTTTCTTAACAATAAGAAAACAGCCGCTCATCGCTCCCGAGGACGTAGGCAAATTGCCGAACCTTGTAAAATCTCGTGTTCCTTTCTGTTTGCATTATTTCTGTGTTTACTAGCATAATTTCTCAAAGAAAGTGGTATCAGAGCAGGTTGAGATGGCTATGTCAGGTGCGAAATTCGAAGTGATGAAGTTTAATGGTCACGGTAATTTCGGATTGTGGCAAACTAGGGTAAAGGATCTGTTGGCGCAGCAAGGGATTTTAAAGTCTTTGCGATCTCAAAAGCCAAAATCGATGGAGGATGAAGATTGGGAAGAACTGCAGCAGCGAGCAACATGAACTATACGGTTATGTTTGGCAGATGAGATTATGTATCACGTAATGAATCTGTCATCTCCAGATGAAATATAGAAGAAATTGGAAACTCAATTTATGTCTAAATCCTTAACGAATAAGCTGTATCTAAAGCAGAGACTGTATGGGCTGAAGATGCAGGAAGGTTGTGATTTGGCGCAGCACGTGAATGTCTTCAATCAAATAATCACAGATTTGGCTCAACTTGATGTGAAGATTGAGGATGAAGACAAAGCAATGATTCTGTTATGTTCATTGCTTCCCTCCTACGAACACATGGTGACTACTCTTACATATGGGAAAGAAACAATCAGAGTTGAAGAAATTACTATAGCTTTGTTGGCTCACAACCAATGGAAACAGAATGCAGGGGAAAGCTCTCATGCTGACAGTTTATATATTAAGGGTAATCAAGACCGTGGAAGGAAGTCAGAGAAGGAAGGTTCTGGAAAACGAAATTCCAGATCAAAGTCTAGGGGCAAAAAGACGATTCATTGCTAAAAGTGCAAGGAGCCGGGACATATGAAGAGGGATTGTCCAAAGTTTAAAAGGCAGACTGATGACAAACGTGATGAATCATCCAAGTCTGTCAATGTGGTGCTGAATGACGATGTAGAGTGTAGTGATGGTGATATGCTTTCTGTTTCAACAACTCAGTTCACAGATGCATGGATTCTTGATTCGGGATGCTCTTATCATATAACGCCTAACAGGGAGTGGTTTACGACATACAGGTCAGCTAATTCTGGTTCAGTCTATTTAGGTGATGATAGATGCTGCAATATTGTTGGTATTGGTGACGTTAGAATTAGGATGTATGATGGTACTGTTAGAAAATTATGTGATGTTAGGCATATACCAGATTTGACGAAGAATCTAATTTCCTTGGGCACTCTACATAAGAATGGTTTTATTCCTAAAGCAGATGAGGATAGGGAAACAATTAGAATTGTGAGAGGTGCACTAACTGTGATGAAAGGAAAGATAACTGCAGGGAATATATATAAACTGTTAGGGAGTACAGTTGTAGGTGGAGTTCATTCTGTTGAGTCATATGATGATAACACAAAACTGTGGCACATGCGTCTTGGTCATCTTAGTGAACGTGGGATGGCTGAATTGCATAAAAGAAATTTGTTGCATGGTGCTAAAAGCTGCAAGCTCGATTTTTGTAAGTTTTGTGTTCTTGGTAAACATACTAGAGTTAGTTTCACGATTGGAAAGCACAAAACTGAAGGAATTCTTGATTATGTGCATTCTGATGTATGGGGGCCTACCAGGGAAGCATCATTAGGTGGATCTATGTATTATGTTACTTTTATTGACGACTTTTCTAGGAAAGTTTGGGTGTATTTCTTGAAACAGAAATCTGAAGTTTTTGCTAAGTTCAAGCTGTGGAAAGCTGAGGTGGAGAACCAAACTGGTAGAAAGATCAAGTATTTGAGGTCTGATAATGGCACAGAGTACACAGATTCACAGTTCCAGAAATTCTGTGAAGAGCATGGGATTCAGAGGAATTTTTCAGTGCGCAAGACACCACAGCAAAATGGTGTTGCAGAGAGAATGAACAGGTTGTTAACTGAAAGAGCCAGGTTTACAACATCTCCCGATTGAGCCGGACATAGACAGTTGATCCCATGGGCCGATGTGAGATTAGGGAGAGATGTTGGGTAAAATCCCACATCGGTTGTGGAGGAGTAGGAGTGCTACTTGATAAGTGTGAGGGAAAGCCTCACCTCATGAGCTAGCTTTTGGGGTAGAGAAGGCCTAATAGCACTCAACAAGTGGTATCAGAGCCCGGTACAGAAGCAGAGCCCGTAGATGGATCCGTGTTCGGTGTGCCTTGTGTCGAAAGTCTTCCTAATATTGTGGTGGTTAGGCGGCGTGTCCCGTTGACTAACGGCGGTACAAGATGATAGACGGATCGATGTGAATTATCGCTCAAGGGGAGGCTACGTAATGTGTTGTACGCGATGATGTGTGATCCTTGGCTTGAGGGGAGGTTTGTTGGGATGTTAATCCAATATCCCACATCGGAAAGCTAAGAAGAAATTGAGCAATATATAAGTATCCATACTCACCACATAGTATGAGGCCTTTTGGGAAGAAGCTCAAGAACAAAACCGTGCGGGCTTGACTCAAAGCGAATAGTATCATACTATGTGGAGTGGATGGGTGGAGCTTAGGGGCCCAACAATAGGCATGTACCTAGCCGTGTACTTCACTATTCTATTACGAATGCTTTTTCCAATTCACTAAATTCCAATTCCTTCAAACCCTAATTGAAATATTTCATTTCTAAGCTTAATTATGCATTGTTTCTCTTATTGGAGCACTAATTTGGTTTAATTAGATGACTTACCGACTTGATTGCTTCAATGATCAAAGTCCTGTTCTAAACCTTTTCTCGCACCAATCATTCTACAGTGAAATTCAATGAACTTAACACGAATTCATATCATACACATGTAAATGGTGATCAAGAGTTATTGATTGGTTCACTTACTATAGTTAATTTATTGGATTATAGGGTATAGCAGTCATTTTCTCTCCTAGGGTTTGTCCTTACGCTATGGGTGCTATAATGCAAAATGTGGGAAAAGGATTAGAATAACCTGTGGTAACCTATTTATACGTTCTTTGTTAAATGACTAAATTCCCTTGATACTTAACTCTTTTTACTTCCGATTACCTTAACTTATTGTTTATAATTATTTATTTTTTTATCAAGTTTTACAAATTTAGTAGATTTGCAGCCCATAAAGCAAGAATAATATATAATAAAAGCATTTCAATATGCATTAAACAAGCAAACAAGAGTGGATTCATGTAATATGCATGAAATGCTATCAAGTTGAGCTTATACAAAAATAATTCCTATATAATCTTTTAGTATTTATTAGATTTGTAGCCCATAAAGCAATGGGTCACATACTTAAATATTGCTTTTTAAAAAAAATTTACGTAAATAATGTACCTATAAAATATATTTCTAAAATAGGTTGTGAAGGCGCGGATCATGTATGCAACTTTAGGGATATGCAAAAATTCCAGGCTGAAGGCACAGACCCAATCTACGCCTTTAGTATAATTTTTTTTTTCTTAACCCTACAAATCTTTACTGCAAACCTATAAAGTTTATAATACTACAAACTTATAAAGTTTCTACAAACCTATACAATTATTGTAAAAGTATGTCTGCAAACTTAAAAGTGCTACAATAAATTTACATAGTAATACATAAGAAAAAATTTTCACCGCTACTTTCAAATATAAATACGAATCCTCAATTCAGTTCATATGTTCACATTTCACATTTCATATTTCGATATTTGAATTTCCTTTGTAAACTTTACCTTGCAAATTTTTGTTTTCACAATTTGTGTTTTATACAAGTTTTAATCTACTAAAATACGTGTGTGGAAATTTCTTCATCAAGATCTCATCATATTTTCTTCTGAAAAATTTATTTTTATTGTTGTTATTGTACTTTGGATAAATACAAAAAAGAAAGGCGTGTAAATATATATGCTACATAATATTAAAGTAGTAGTTATTGTTAATTAACTATTAATTAGTAAATAATTAATTATTAATATATCATTAATCAACATTAGTAAATGAATTATGTATATGTGTTATTATAATGTACTTTTTTAAACATAGCTGTAAATGAAGTTATTGTTAATTAATTGTTAATTAGTTGTGATTAGTCATTAAGATATCAATAATTAATTGTTAAGAAAATAATTAACGAAAAATTTTGTATTGGGTGGAAATGTAAAATATTTGTATGGTTTAGTAGAATTAGTTATAAAAGTAAGTAGTTGGTAATTATCAATTAATTAGAGATGATCAGTTGTTAATATGTCATTAATTAATTGTTGTAAAATTAATTAGTGAAAAATTTTGTATTTGTTGCAAAGTGAAAATATTTGTATGGTTTTATAAAATTAATTAGTTATTAATTATTCATTAATCAAAGGGGATTAGTCATTAATATATCGTCAATTAATTACTATGAAATTAATTAGTGATAAATTTTGTATTGGGTGGAAATGTAAAATATTTGTATGGTTTAGTAAAATTAGTCATAAGAGTAAGTAACTAGTAATTATCCGTTAATTAAAGGTGATTAGCTGTTCACATGTGGTTAATTAATTGTTGTCAAAGTAATTAGTAAAAAATTTTGTATTTGTTCCAAGGTGGGATTATTTGTATGCTTTTATAGATCGAGTTATAAAATTAATTAGTTATTAATTATCTGTTAATCAAAGAAAATTAGTCGTTAATATATTATTAAGTAATTGTTATAAAATTAATCAGTGAAAAATTTATATTGGGTAGAAATGTAAAATATTTGTATGGTTTAATAGAATTTGTCATAAAAGTAAATCATTGATAATTATCCGTTAATTAAAGATGATTAGTCGTTAATATGTCGTTAATTAATTGTTGTAAAATTAATTAGTGAAAAATTTTGTATTTATTGCAAAGTGAAAATATTTGTATGGTTTTATAAAATTAATTAGTTATTAATTATCCATTAATCAAAGGAAATTAGTCGTTAATATATTGTTAATTAATTGCTATAAAATTAATTAGTAAAAAATTTTATATTGAGTAGAAATGTAAAATATGTGTGGTTTAGTAGAATTAGTCATAAAAATAAGTAGTTGATAATTATCCATTAATGAAAGATGATTAGTCGTTAATATATCGTTAATTATGCGCCAAGTTGAAGTTGCTCGCAACGTGTCGGAGGCAAAACCGCCACACCGCAAATGGAGGTCGCCATCCATTCACTTCTTATCGGATTGTAGATTTGATGCCTGCATGTCTATCCGATATGAAGCAAATGGTTTCATGACCTATCGACGGCATATTCCTTTAGTTTCTGCAAAACCAACCTCATGTCTCAACTATCTCCTGATCAATTAGAGCGAATGCCAGCAGAAGTATGTGGTTGTTGCCATCAATGCCACAAGCAATTAACAACTTGTAGGTATACTTCCCATATAGAAAAGTGGCTTTAATGGTAACAACAGGTCAAAGGAATCTCCATGTTGCGATGCACGACCCAAAGGCCCAGAATACCCACTTCAGAGTGAACACTCTAGGGGTTCTCGATTTACTTTACCCCTAATCTATTCATGTTCTGGGATTCGTATTTTCTATTGCATTGAGACGTTTTGGCAGTTCATCGTAAGGCTTCTCCTAGTTCCAATACATGAGCTCGATGGCCCATTTCTTTACCTCCTAAGCCTGTCTCCTGCTGATCCTATAGCCAAATTCCTATTTGACAATGGAAGTCAGTTCGACTACCTTCATATTAGGATTCTCTGTAAGAAGATTTACAAATTGATTAGCAAGGAGATTGCAATCCAGCTATAAGTGATCCTGACTAATCAGTAGGTTATTGCATGAGTGTGGACCCTCGAATTTCGTCACCACTAACATGCCCTCCAACTTCTTCTTTCTGGCCTGAAGCCTCCATTTACAACCATCATCCCTTCTCATATAATTAATAGACTATAGTAGTGGGCTGGACTCTACAATAGTGAAGTTGCAATGGTTCTTCACATGGTAAGACTTCGCTGCTTGAATGGCATTTGCTTTCGTCCTGAATCTCATGCCCCTATAAAAATTGTCACAGTTGCTCGAACTACTGCAAATATCGATTTACTCCTGCTTGAAATAAATGTAACCACTATCACCCCCATAATTGTAATATGGAACAGGATCTCTAACTGGCATGATAGGTAGTTCCGCCTGCTCTGCTTGATATATTAGCTGTCTCAAGTAGGTATGTACGGTTGGAGACTCTTCTTCCGCTACTTCAACTCCCTCATTCTCGCCCTTCTCATTTTCCTCATCGGAACTCTCTTCGTTATCACTATTGTCTTGCTTAACACCCATTCCACCATTGGTGTTAGTTGCAGCCTCTGCTCCCACATGAACCATATATGAATCCCCTGTCTCTGGTCGCTGTAACACTAGAGTAACTGCTTTATCTATTTCATCCTCATCGTTCACTTCCATCGAGGTTGGAATTGAGGATTGAGATCTCGATGGCTCTAGCTGCATTTCTACAATGTCATGTGACGATTGTAGCTGATTATTTGTATCGAATCTCCACCTTATCGAGCCCCCCCGTGAATTGTTAGAAATTCTAATGAATAATTGTTGTATGCCACAATCTCCATACGATTAAGCCATTTCAATAAATTTTCAACGTCTTCGTCGTCTTTGATTGCCATCAACACATAACATGTATTGCCCCCATGGAACATAGGATGCTTGTAAATTATCTCAACCCCTACCTCGGTTAGATCAACTCTGATGCTACGACATGTTCTGTATAAAAATTCGTTGTACCTTATGTTTTTCTTTATTTTCAATTTCTTTACCGGATCCTCATCATACTCCAACCCCTAGTTATCGGCCACAATATTTCCAAATGTATAGATCATCAACTTCACGTAATCAACCATTTTTCCCTATTCATAGTATATATAAACTATAAGCTTTTTTTAATAAATATAACAATTTTCAATAACAACATTTTAAAAATTTCAAGAAAAAAAATTAATTTCTATAATATTTCAAATATTAAAATTTTTCCCCATTATTGGCAAATGATTCATTCCTAAAAATTTGTCAGATGTTATATTTTAATAACATTTTTGCTATTAAAAATTCTAACCATTTTTGTATGATTTTACAACACTGTCATTTCTCCTTTTAATTTTAATTTTAATTTCAATTTCAATTTTCTTCCATTATTTCCAAACATTTTTTTTTTCAAATATTTGTTCGAAATTATTTTTCAATTATGTTTTTCGACAAAATATTTCAAAATTTCCGTATAATACTACAACAATTATTCTACATTCTACATATTTCACATTATTTATAGTAGTCAATCCTCATTCTATACAAAAATTAATATTACATATTACACATGCAACATCTATATAAATCATATTTAATAAATTATAATTTAATAATACCGAGTAATCTTTTTTGTAAAATATACAATTATACTAATTTTTCTAAAATCTTACTTAAATACAAACACAGATAAAAAAAATTTAATACAAATAAAAAGACTTCAACTTTTCTAAAAAAAATATATCACAACTAAGATTAGCTATTTAGAAACACTTAGATCTAGATAAATCTTTTTTTCCTGAGCAAATTCACTCCTTCTTCCTCCTTTTTCCTGTGTGCAAATGAAAGCAAAATGAGATCTGGGTTAGTGGGCATTTTGTGTAGGTTGTGTGTTTCAATGTGTTTCGTATTTATATTTTTTAGTTTTCGTACCGTTATCACATATTTATAAATCAACGGTGAGCATAAATCAAATAAAAAATTGGACGGTGAGAAATGGTTGGGTATTTGCACTGAAGGCGTAGACCCTGTCTATGCCTTTAGCATGGAATTTTTGCATATTCCTAAAGTCGCATACGTGATCTGTGCATTTGCAATCTATTTTAAGAATATGTTTTATAGGTACAATATTTATGCAATTTAAATAAAAAAAAATATTGAAGTATGCAACTCTAAATCAATACTAGAATAATATTAGGTAGAAGAATTTCAATATAAATTAAACAGGCAACCAAGAGCAAATTCATGTTTTTATCAATTGCATGTAGCACCATCAACTTGAGCTTAGTATATATAGCTCACAACATTCACAAATTCATGCATTTAACAATGTCGTCAAGTTTGTTGAACGATAGTTGATAACTAGGGCATTTAGTAGTAAACACAAATCACCATAGATAGGTTGCTGTCTATCTCTCTCTCTCTCTCTACATATGTGTGTATATATATGTACATACATACGTACATATGTATGTTTACACAATACCTTATTTACTCATGAGTCATGATGTATTCACAGCAAGCCAATGGTTGTACTCATCCATCCTTATTTTGAACTGGAACTTGGCGTTCCTTCCCCGCCATATGCCTACACATATATCATAACAGTGTCATACGTAAATAAATTGGTCACATTGATGACAGAACGTCAGCAAAGATGTTAACCTTTGCAATTTCAGAAGTATCTGTGGTTCCATCTGTACTCTTCAATCACATCTTAAGATTACTTCGTTGCATATACATGACTGCTCCTATGGGCCGGCAATTTACATAAATGATAACTTTTGCATAATGTACAAAATGTCATTGCTATCTTGATTTTACAAGAAGTGAAATAAATGCATCGGCATAGTAGACAAGCAAGACTGTAGATATAGGACCCAGATCTATCATGATTGACTACCAGAACAAACTGACATTATGAAATCATCCAAGTCCAAACTGAAAATAATATCTTCCTTTCAGGTGTCAAACTAGCCAATCAAATCGATGATGAAGATGGAACCTCGAATCATAATGAATAATGATAGACACCAAACTATAAGATAATGTCCATGTAATGCTATATCAAATCATTCGAAGTCAGTTAAATGGATACGATCTTGAAACTCCATCCAACCACATAAAGGGACTTACAAGGAGCAAAAACTTTAACCATTTCATGTGTACAGACATAGACTTCTCGGGAGTGTCTTTCAAAGGGTCTTGTAAGTCAACTAGTCAAGTAAATCAATTGTTGCTCACAAATTAATGTGATAGTCCCCAGCTGACTTGAGATCTTCACATCTTATCTGAATAAGGGTCTAATCTCCAACGCTCTGCCAGATAGTTGCTCTTCCTGCTTAATACTAAGTTTCTTGTTTTTATTTTTCTGGATAACTAATAGTCAGTTTCTTCTTCTTAGTGCTTTTTTCTTCATTTTTCAATTTTTATTTTACACGCATAATTCCTGTAGGAATCAAAAAGAAAAAGAATGGAGTACCTCAAACCAGATGCGGCACTCTTCAAACTAAGTTGCTTGCCAAGTTCATCACTTAAGTGAGCATTCCCATCTACCCTGACACCCTGAATTTCAAGGTTAAACTTATATGGATGCCAAATTTTTTCCTCAAGTAAGTTGGAGACTTGCAAGCTATAAAAGACTGCGTAAAAAGTGAGAAATTTGGAAGAAATATAAAAGGTTAAAATTACCAAACACTCTTCATAAAATCCTCTGCCCAAATGAACTTTGAGGACCTTATCCAGAAATGTAGAGGCAGGATTCTTCATCGATGAGACATGAGTATTTCCCTTTGCAATTAAAACCTCAGGACCCATCTTCACTAGCAGCCAGAGAATGACAAATTAGACCATTCAAGAGATATCAGCATTGAGTAAGAGATTGCACAGAATATGGACTTAAAGCAAGAAGCAAAGGGGCGGAAAAGAAGGTTTATTTTTTTACAACAGAAAGTAAGCCTTTTGGTAGAGATGATAAGTAAAAGCCCAGGACCTACTGTCTTAGAAATGACTAGCCGAAAAACCTTCCCTCATTTTTCAGGTCTTCTAAATATGTTTCAGAGGAATTATTTTGCAACAAACAAATGGAATAAATATATTCATGTATGAATAATACAGGAAATACGAAATCTTCTGCTTCTGCTGTGATGATTTATGAACCTCTTATATTTTTCTGTCCTAATCACCAAACAACAAGTAACCATGAGCTTGAACCTAAGAACAACAAAAACGATGGTAAGCGAGTTAATTAAATAAACCTTATATGATAAAAAAGGGGGGAGTCATCACATGTGGGGTTAGGGAAAACTTACTCGTATTGATCATCTAAGTCATCTAAACTCTTTTGCTTAAAAAAGTATTTGATCTATGTAGAGAAAGTAGATTTCTTGCAACTATTGATGGCCATTGCCATTGTTGCTTCTAAAGCCGATATGACTCCTTCATCTTCCTTAGTAACGTTAGCGGTTACAATGTTTGTTAACCCAAAATCACGAAAGTGAATGAGTGTGCACACGTCCTCTAATGTAGGAGTAATCTCACCTCAAAAAGTTACAAAAGTGTGTGTTTATGTACTCCAGCAAGTTATAACACTTCGCCAAAAATCCATTTTCTTTGGTCGAGGAAACCTAAAACCGAAGGAAATCATCATAAGGTAGTAGATTTTTGCAGACTCCATAGCATCTACATATCTCGGGTTACCCATGATGTGATTGACCTAAGGATGCCAACATGGTATGACTTTCTTATGAATAAAAAATTGAGTATTTGACAAGGGAAGTTCCCCCCTTTCATTCCTAAAACGTAATATAGAAGTCCCCTCTATATTCTCTCTAACTTCGACCTTAGGCTCCCATCTTATGAAATGCCACATGCCATCAACATGTTGGTGCTCCTGTGTGTCCTTCTTGCCTATGCAACTCCAAAAGAAATCTTCCTTAATCATCAGGTTAAGCCATTTACTTTGACAAGAAGGCACCATGGATATGCGATTGTTAGAATATGCTACTATCTCTTTACCTTTGTCGCTAATCCCACTGCATGTTTTAACTTTTCCAGTGTCCTTACCCATTGCAAGTGGTAGCAACAATTGAATCTAACCATTACTACTAAAAAACGAGAGGAGGGGGGGGGGGGGGGGGTGGGTGGTGGGGGGAGGAGAATAGTGCTGAAAATCTCCCGATTACCTTACTACCTGCAAAGGCAAATGAAGCTAGATTACTCTTACAATAAAAAAGAAAAGACACTAAAAAGGAGACACTAGAATAAAAAAATAATGAGAGTAATAAAAAATTTATCAACCGGGAGTGTAGCAAAATACTATGAAACCCTACTAAATCATCAAACCTATTTCAAAAAAAATCTGCGCAAGGAAGTGAGAACCCCAAACAACCATCAAGGATCTTTTTAGAAGCCGAAATGTCCCACGATGAAGCACGAACTCAAATTGTGTAGTTCAATGCAACTATCATAGTCATTCTATGTTGTTACATGAACAAGAATGTCCTACAATGAAGCATGAACACAAGTGACATGGCTCGACGTAGTCATCATAGTCATCTTATGCTACTATCCAAGATAAAGTTCACAAACCATGAAGGTTTTCGTGAGAAGGGAGAAACCTTATCTTTAACTTATAAAGAATTGTTTAATGGAAATTAACCAACAAAAGCTCTCTAGCATCAAGAATGTCCCGTGACGAAGAATGAATTTATGTCACAAGGTCCGATACAGTTATTATGGTCATTCTATTTTTGCTATAGAATGTTCCATCATAAAGAACAAACGTAGGAAACATAAATTGATACAACAATCATAGTCATTCAATGATATTATTGAAGCTAAGTTGATTTCCTTTTTTTTTTTTTTTTCACAAGTAGTAGCATATCACTTGTGGTTTGCTATCACTTTTTTATGCATCGCCCTTAAGTGCCTTCCATGTTATAAAGTCTTTCTTTAGCAATTAGCCATAGGATAAACATATGCCTAGGCATTGAAAACTTGTTCCAAATAGTAGGAAACTAGTCAACTTTAGGGGGAGCTCTCTCTAGCAAGATCATATGCATGTTCTACAGAGAGAGCCTATGGGGTTTAACTTTCCATACTAGTTTATCATTGGAAGATTGGTTTGGCTCAAGTAGCCTATTCACAAACTGATCCACCTCCATGGAGTAGGACCGTCAACCAAAGAGGAAGGAAACCCAATACGGATGGAAAAGGATGCCAACCTAACTGGAAATTGCAGGATGACCAGCAAAATTAATTGCCCAAATCAAACGATATGAGATCTTCTAGCACAATGTCGGATTTCTTGGGCAACATGGACATCCTCATACGATCGAACCTGAGACAATCACAACGACGACAAAACCTTCACCGGCACGCAACCCCGATCGACGTTTTCAACAGACCAATACTCTTGTACCGCTCACTCCTTCTACCCTTAACCAACCTCCTGTTGGAATTCATCCTGGTACCTAAATACATAGACCGGTATTCCTCATTGGTCAAGTTGGCAAACTGGTTCAGACCGACCTTATAGGTCCGATCTTCAACAGTATTATGTTCATCTATAAACCTAAGGTTATCCTTAAAAATCTGGAAACGTTTTTCTTTCTCTCCTAAAGCGTTGTAATTTTTGCCATGTTTGACGAGCCATGACCCGTATATAGACATGACTTCGTCATCTGTTATCCATGATGAGGGCTTGTCTACGTGGTGGTTCCAAGGATAATTTAAAAGTTCATTGATGAGCGTAATACATTGCAAAACCGTACACACGAATTGGATTCAAATAACTTTGCCGATTCGATAAACGAGGAAGAGTAAAACAGTCAAGAACAATAAGGACACAATGTTGACATGAGTAAAGAGATAGCTATCAATAACAGAAGGATAAGAAGATAAATTTAGAAAGATTTAGTTACTCTTAAATGTAATGTAGTTGTTTAGATTTATATCATATCTTTTCCTTGTAACTATATATATATATCTTTTTCCTTCTTGAGAGAAGAATAACAGAAAACATTTTCTCTCAAAATGCAACATGGTATCAGAGCACAAATTGATTCATGAACACCACAATCATTCAATCCCGTCTTCCCTTTCTCCCTTTATAATCTCGAAACAAGAGATTCAATATGGCTGAAGACAATAGAGCTGTCACAGTCATAAACCAAACCCCAAACCAAATGGAATTACACAACCCCAACAACCTGCCAATCGGTTTCAGATTAAATGAGAATAATTTTAAGATTTGGTCACGAATGATAGAAGTCCATGCTGCAGGATTAAACAAACTTGGCTATTTAAATGGCCAAATCCCAAAGGCGGACGAGAATACTAGTGAATACTTAAAATGGTATACTGAGGATGCAATGGTGCGTGGATGGCTGCTTAAAACGATGGAATCCCATCTACTTAATCTATTCATAGATCTTCCAACAGCAAAAGATATCTGGGATAGTGTCACTCAAACATTTTATGATGGAGCAGATGAGTCCCAATATTACGAGCTGCTTTGCAAGGCAACAAGAACCAAGCAGAATGGACGTCCCCTTCACCTGTATTACGCCGAGATGAATAGCGTGTGGCAAGAAATGGATAGACGGCGTCCCATTAAAATGGTATGTACCACAGATTTGTGTGCCAGACAGGAGGAAATTCAGAAAGATAGAGTCTATGACTTTCTTGCAGGTCTAGATGAGATCTTTGATTCTATCAGGAGTGATCTTCTCCGAATGAAGTCTTTTCCAAGTATTGAAGAGTCCTTTAATATGGTTAGAAGAGAATCACAACGACAAGTAACCATGCTTGGAAAAGGGGAGATCGGAGAAGGCTCACAGATGGCAATGATTTCTAAGACCTCGAATTACAAAGGTTTTTTTCGAACTACTGAAGATGCTGAGAAAGACAAGTTGCGTTGCAGCCATTGCAATGGAACACGTCATACTAAAGATACATGCTTTGAAATTCATGGTTATCCTGACTGGTTTTTTGAAAAACGAAAGCAAGGTAAGGGACGAAATAGCAAACGATCAGCCCAAGCAAAGGTAGCTAGCACCACAGATACAGAACCAAGTGTAGCTGCTGTTGCAACAACGACAGTTGAATCGACTGAATATGGTGAATTGCTCTCTCTAACCAACCGCATATCATTGGATGATTAAGGTAAATTAGAAAAAATTCTTTCCGCCTCTACAACACAAGATGTTGGTTGGATCATTGATTCAGGAGCAACAGAGCACATGACTTACAACAAATCCCTATTTCAGTACATGGCACCACCGCCTAAGAAACATGTTGTAACAGCTAATGGAGAGACCACCCATGTGGTTGGCGCAGGATCAATCACCCTCACTCCCACTATTTCTTTACATAATTGTTTACTTGTTCCTGCATTGTCTAATCATCTACTATCAGTTGGCCAAATCACAGAACAATTGGAATGTGTTGTCCTAATGTTTCCAAATTTTTGCTTGCTTCAGGATATCCGGACTCGGGCGATAATTGGGCATGGTACTAAGAGGAAAGGGTTGTACTATGTAGATGACGTCGCAACCAGTTATGTTAATCAAGTGGAGAGTCGCAGTGATGGAGATTTGAAGAATATTTGGTTATGGCATCATCGATTGGGACATGCATCCTTTGGTTATTTGAAAAAGTTATTTCCATCTTTGTTTGGCAATATTTCAGAAACTTCCCTTCAATGTAATGTGTGCACTTTGGCCAAAAGCCACCGCACCTCCTATCCTTTTAAGTTTAAATAAGAGAACAACACCATTTGAATTAATTCACTCAGATGTTTGGGGACCTGCTCCTAATAGTTCTAAATCTGGAATTCGATGGTTTATTACGTTTATTGATGACTGCACTCGAATGACTTGGTTATATACTATGAAACATAAAAGTGATGTATCTGCTATTTTTCCAGTCTTTTACAACATGGTTCGAACTCAATATTCTCTTCCAATAAAGATGATACGATCAGACAATGGTGGAGAATATTTGAACGTTGTACTGTCACAATTTTTCCAAGCAAATGGCATTCTCCATGAGACTACATGTCCTCATACTCCACAACAAAATGGAGTTGCTGAACGCAAGAACAGGCACATACTTGAAACAACAAGGGCACTTCTTATTGGTGCAAATGTTCCTCAAACTTATTGGGTCGATGCTGTCACTTATGCCATATATCTCATAAACAGGATGCCATCACGAGTTTTGTCATTTCAAACCCCACTAGAGGTGCTTGCCAAACATGTTAATGTTCCATCCTCATCACAGTTGGACCTACGAGTTTTTGGGTGTGTAGCTTATGTTCATCTGCCCAAGCATCAACGCACTAAACTTGATCCTTGTGCAGTGCGATGTGTCTTCCTTGGTTTCCATCCTAAAAAACGTGGCTATAGATGCTACCATCCTTCCACCTGCCGTATGTATGTCAGCATGGATGTCACCTTATCAGAGAGAGAATATTTCTTCACTGATCAAACCATCTCCAGTTCTCAGGGGGAGACACTTCATGATAACTACAGTTGGATTGACCTTCCTCAACTAAACGAACAAAACCTTCCTATTGTCTGTGATAAAGTGATGGAGACAGGGGACACACGGATGGAGACAGGGGACACACGGCCTGAACACATGGCCGTGTATAGAGACCGTGTACTCAATCAGAGTTCACAGACGAATACACGGCTTCCTTACACGGCCAAGAGACGACCGTGCACCCGCTGCAGATTTCCACAGAAGCATGCACGGTCCCCATACACGGCCGTGCATATCGACCGTGTATTCAATCAGATTTTCCCAGAAGCATACACGGTTTCCAAACACGGCCGTGTGTCGTGACCGTGTATTCGATCAGGATTTCCACAGAAGCATACACGGTCCCCATACACGACCGTGTGTCCTGACCGTGTATTCGATTAGGATTTCCACAGAAGCATACACGGTCCCCATACACGACCGTGTGTCCTGACCGTGTATTTGACCTGGAGTCCAACAGACGCGAACACGGTTTCCTTACATGGCTGGGAAATTGACCGTGCACCTGAACAAGAATATTCACAGAGTCTTACATGGCTTACATACACGACCGTGTATGAGACCGTTTATGACGCGTATTTTATTATTTCTTCCACGTGTACGTATAGATTTTGCCCTTTTTAGATATTTTATGGGGCCATATAAATACTCTTTTGTCAGATAGGTTAGGGTTACGTTTTAACACATATGTGAATACACTTTGAGAGAGAATTTTCTCTAATTTCCGGGTTGTGCGCAACCTAATTTGCATCAAAGCGTATGTCTTTGTTGCGTGAAACCAATCCAATCTCGGATTCATTTCGTTTTTGCTTCCGCGCTGCGTCATAAAGACAGTGGGTCAGGGGGAGACATTCATCAAAAACATGGACATGACATTCCTGGTGTAATTGCCACTCTTGATGAAGACGCCCTATCCTCTCCTCAAGTACACGCTGAAGAGCCAACGGATATCCCTAAGGTAAGTACCCCTGAAAACTTTAATCTATTACCTACATCAACTTTTACTTTACCTCCTAGACAGAATTGTGGGAAACCACCGGATAGGTACTCTTCTAATGGGAAAGCAAAGTATGCAATCATCAGGTATGTTTCCACTCACAGGCTCTCATCACCACATAAAGCATTTGTAACTCAAATGGAGAGTATAAAGATACCTACAAATGTCAAAGAAGCTCTAGAAAATCCAAAATGGGCAGAAGCAATGCAAGTTGAAATGGAAGCATTGTAGGAAAATGGCACGTGGAACATTGTACCCCTTCCACCAAGGAAAAAACCAGTCGGATGCAAATGGATATTCACACTCAAGCATAAAGCAGATGGAACGATTGAGCGATACAAGGCAAGATTAGTGGCAAAGGGATACACACAATCATATGGTATTGATTACCAAGAAACCTTTGCTCCAGTTGTAAAAATGAATACAGTCAGGATCCTATTATCATTAGCTGCAAATTTCAATTGGCCACTCAAGCAGTTTGATGTAAAAAATGCTTTTTTACATGGGGACTTAGAAGAGGAAGTGTATATGCATATTCCTCCTGGGTTTAGTACTTCACAGTCGGGAGACAAAGTGTGTAAGTTACGGAAAGCTTTGTATGGTTTGAAACAGTCACCAAGAGCATGGTTCGGAAAATTCACTGATGCTATGAAAAGAAATGGGTATCATCAAGCAAATGCAGATCATACCTTGTTCATTAAACACAATAATGGCAAAGTTACTCTTCTCATCATCTACGTAGACGATATGATTGTAACAGGTGATGATAGAGAAGAAATAAAAAACCTACAAACCTATCTATCTGCTGAATTTGAAATGAAAGATTTAGGAGGATTGAAATATTTCTTGGGATAGAAGTGGCAAGATCTAAAGAAGGTATATACTTGTCACAACGAAAATATATATTGGATCTCTTATCGGAAACAGGTATGGTAGACTGCAAACCTGCTTAAACTCCTATTGTTCAGAATTATCACCTGGCCATTTACCCGGATCAAGTTCCAACAAACAAGGATCGATATCAAAGGTTGGTAGGGGGTTAATCTACTTGTCTCATACACGGCCAGACATTGCCTATGCTGTCAGTGTGTTAAGCCAGTTTATGCACGAACCTAGTGAGGATCACATGGATGCCGTTATGAGGCTCTTGCGTTATCTGAAAGGGACACCTGGAAAGGGGCTAACCTTTAAGAAGCATGGGCATATGGAAGTAAAAGGGTATACTGATGCAGATTGGGCTGGAAATATCACAGATCGTCGATCAACTTCTGGGTACTTCATGTTTGTTGGTGGGAATCTTGTCACATGGAGAAGTAGAAAACAAATTGTTACGGCAAGGTCATCAGCAGAAGCAGAGTATAGAGGCATGGTTCATGGAGTGTCAGAATTATTATGGATTAGATTGTTACTTATCGAGATAGGTATTCCGCCTTAAGAACCGATGCTCTTGTATTGTGATAATAATGCAGCGCGGGAAATAGCAACTAATCTAGTACAACATGATCAAACTAAACACATTGAAGTAGATAGACACTTCATCAAGGAAAAACTCAACCAAAGGCTGATTAACATTCCTTTTATTGGTTCTAAAGAGCAGTTGGCCGATGTTTTAACACACGGAGTTTCAGTAGAAGTTTTTCAGAGAACACTAGACAAGTTGGGCTTAGAAGACATCTTCGCACCTACTTGAGGGGGAGTGTTGACATGAGTAAAGAGATAGCTATCAATAACAGAAGGATAAGAAGATAAACTTAGAAAGATTTAGTTACTCCTAAATGTAATGCAGTTGTTTAGATCTATATCATATATTTTCCTTGTAACTATATATATATATCTTTTTCCTCCTTGAGAGAAGAATAACAGAAAACAATTTCTCTCAAAATGCAACACACAAGAATTTCCACGAAGCATGTCATTCAAATTATTCCTAAGATTAAACGACCTTACCTGCAATTGAGGAGAGGGCGCGTTGCAATTTTAGTTACTAAAATTAAAACTTGCGGCGGTGGATACTAAAACGCAATGACAATCGGCGAAGCGACGATTCTGCGAGATCACGCTAGAGCTAGATAAAAGAAAAAAGAAAAAAGAAAAAAGAGAAGGGGAGTCAACACGTAAAATAGTATTAAAAAAAATACAGAGGTACAAGTCTATAGCTCAATTTATACCTCTTAATCAATTTGTGCTCAATCGTTTGGCAACTTATATATATATATATATCCAGCAAGAAGGGATTGTAATCGTGGAATTCTTGTAAAGTATTGCCTTGGTTCACATTTTCAAGTGGTGGCAGGATTTGCTCAGTTACCTCTTGATTCACTTCATGATGCACTTCTTGATCTTGATTAATGCTTTTAACATGGTGAATTGTTCTCTTCCTAGTAGATGTCATCATCAAGTTGTCAATTTACTTTATCCCTAGTGAAGTTGTTTGAAAATTTGGTAAAGGGGATTTGGTTGCAGTGATGACATGCATACAGTGTGCATCTCACGTTGCATGTGACCTTAAAGGAGTGACATCGAATGACATAGGAAGAAGAAGTAAGCAATCTTTAGGGAGAACAAGTGCACTATGATACGTGGAAGAGTTATATAGCATAAACCCCACGATTCTTGAAGAGAGGCGGGTTTTGAGATCTATTTGATCTTTTATGAAAGTAATCCGATAGCAAGATGACACTTGTCTAAATTTCTAAATCTCCCAAATGAGGAGGAACATTGAGTATTCATAGAGTTTAGCCATTAACATCTTCCATCAGATCACGTTAAGAGTTGACAATTAAGATGAATCCTATTGATGATTCCTTCTGTTGATGGATCATTCTATAAGCTCATCTTGGATCCAGGCCCATAGACTACCTCTCTAAGTGCTTGAACTTTCTAGAAAAAGGTTAAAAGTAGATAGGTCGATCCAACAATCTCTATTCCAAACTCACTATGCTAAATCTATTTTAGTAATCCTAAATCTATAGATTTAATTCCTTGAGCCTTGTCTATGGTTGTAATTGAGAGTCCATTTTAGCCTTTTACATTACTTTTCACATCTCTTTGTCTTATTTCTTCTTAAATACTATTATTGAGTAACTAACCTTCTCAAAAGCTACTTCTATTTTCTT
This sequence comes from Laguncularia racemosa, assembly GCA_037954665.1. Taxonomy (NCBI): domain Eukaryota; kingdom Viridiplantae; phylum Streptophyta; class Magnoliopsida; order Myrtales; family Combretaceae; genus Laguncularia; species Laguncularia racemosa. The sequence continues at coordinate 120,540 of JBBMOL010000024.1, forward strand.
CTTTACTACACAGTCTATAATTTCCTCGAAGGTATTATAATCTCTATGCATCTCATTTTTTTTTTTTTTTTCATGTAGGAACTCTCTCTCTCTCTCTCTCTTTTCTTTGGCTTTACCTACCTTATCAACAATAGACATCTTCAACAAGTTTTTAACACATGTAGAACAAGGACTAGTAAGTGTTGTTGAGTGGGACAAACAAGTAGATTAATTTCTTTTGTTGATTTAGATTACATAGGGTTAATTATGATTTTATGATTTTTTTTATACTCAACTTTGTGCTTCTTTCTCAACCTAGTTTGCTTTTTTATAGTGCAAATTAAAGTTTCAAGAGTTGAAATGATTTTGGTGTTATTATTTATTTTATATAAGTGGACCTAAACTTTATCCTAAATTGTAATTTTGCGATAGTATTATCTCTAGTTACAAAATTGTAGAAACATTGACAAGTTCTTGGAAAATTTATCCTAAAAATTTGATATTATTTCAATAGAAAGTTTTACAAGTTCCATCGAATAACTTATGGCTTGTAAGTTTTATAGGGTATAGTTTTCAAGATAGTTCTTTGATGTTACAATATAGGCTTTGGTTACAAAACTTGATAAATGAATACCAATAAGAGGTGTATAGATAGAGTTTTATACTTTACTCACTTTATAATTGCTCATTTCTAGTGTGAACTTCTCTTTGAATAGGTTTATTTACTGTATTTACATATGTATAGAAAGTGTGTTATGATTAGTTGTAAATAAAAATTATATTAACAATTGAAATACAATTACATATATAACATAAGGTTTTCTTTTTTTTTTTTTTTTTTGGGGGGGGGGGGTGGGGGTGGGGGTGGGGGAGGTGGGGAGGGGAGTGGGGTTATATATAAGAAGAGAAACGTATGAGTTAAGCTATAAGAGCTTGGGCGATCATATAGATTCCAAGTCCCTCTACCTTACACCATGCTTACAAAGCTCAAATCCAATTAACAAAATGCGTAATTAGTGGAAAGTTAAAAATCGTAATTCAATATGATATTGCTTCTAATTGAAAGATTTCCTCTTAGCTCTTGAATCTTAAACACGTGAAAAGATCTTACTCCCTAAGGAATATTACCTATTTGAGATACCAGATACATAAATCCAACTTTTACTACATAAATCCCAAAACAAAGATATTTCTTAGCTAAAGATGGATGTAATCAATCTCAAAAAAAAAAAAAAAAAAAGCCTACCTAATCACGGAATAAAATCTAAGACTCTAATTAGAAAAGATCTCACGTTGGGATGCTAAATAAAATAAAATAAAAAATTGAAAAAACATAGATTTAAGAAGGAGAATCTGACGTGATTTTATTTGTTGATAGAGGAATGATTGCAAATCTTCAAATATAAATCAAGACTTCCTTTTATTGTAGTCGTTGCAAAATGGAAATACCGATTGTACTGGTTGAGTTGGGAGCAAATGGCCAAAATAATGATATGCCTTAGAGTATATTTGATTAAAAAATCTTTTAAGAGATGGTGGGAGAGAGAGTGAGTCTGTAATTCATTAAGCACGAAGTTGAAACCTCATTCACTACATTCTTGACTATTTCCTTTTTACTTAATGCTGAGCCTTGTTCTTTACAACCTCAAAATTATATAATTTTGGTAAACTCTTTAATTTTTGGTATAAGTCTCATCTTTTGGTTCAAGTATTTATGATTTGGTTAAAATATTTAAAAGTTGGTGATAAATTACCGGTCTACAACTTATTGCGATACTATCCTATTATTCTCATGATTAACCCTTGTTTAGATTTAGGATGAAGTGCTGATATTAAAAACATGATCTTTACATGTATCACCATGTTTATCAATTAAAATTCAATAAAATAAATATTATCTAAGTAAAATTTCAATTTCTAAATTTCTAAAATCATTTTATTTGGCTAAATAATTGTTTCTTAATTGATGTTATCATTAATATTTTTACATATAAATATGATCTAGAATCTAGATCTAGTCTTCATCACGTGAATAGATCTACATAGCTGGATTAATAGTTGTGTAGAAAAAAGTCCTCATTATTTGGATGAATGTTAACAACCTAAACATATTTATGCTTGGCCAATTGGAAAAAAAAAGAAGAAGATTTATTGCAACTCCTTTCAACTGTATTAGAGCATTTCGATCCTTGAGAGCATCTCTAACCTTAAGAACCTCATTTAAGGTTTTTAAATACCACATTAGTATCTTAAGGACTCCTCATCCTTAAGAACTTCCTCACTTTATCGCTAAGTACTTAAGAAGAGTTCCTATGTACCACTTTATCACTTTATTTTATCATTTTGTAAGTGACATACTAATTATTTTTAACCAATATCCTTAAATTTTGACTTTTGTTAGGAAAAAAAAAAATTTAGGTAGTTTTTTTGGGGTCATTCATCTTCAAGAACCTCTCCTCATCCCTTAATAACACAAAAAAAGTAAGTTCTTGATTTTGGCTTTTGGTGCCAAGAACCTAGGAAGGGGATGCTTGAAGTATCTCTTCACTTTATTCCAAAATCCTTGAGAAGAGTTTTTTATTATTTTCTTTTTTTCTTTTTTTTTTTTGTAGATCCTACACCAATTACTTTTAACTAACATTTTTAATATTTTATCTCTTAAATTTTTTACTTTTGTTAGAAAAAATTAATTAATTTGAGTAGCTTTTTTGGGATCTTTTATGAATAACTTCAAAAAATATAAAGACATCTTTTTATTCTTTAATAATCCTAAAAAGTAAGTTCTTAATTTTGAATTTGATGCCAAGAATTAAGGATAGAGTGATCTTTGAGTAACCAAGACAAAATAAATAAATAAATAAATGTTTAGCGTTCTCATATTATTTTCAACCTTTGGAGACGTTTGGAAAAGAAAAACCATAGTATCACCAATATAAAATCCCGTTTTTAAGGAATATTCATGTCAATATCAACTATTGATTCGTAATACTACTGTTTTATTTTTTATGATATTATAGTATCTTATATAAATATCTAACGGTTTTAAAAAATAAAAATTTTAATATTTTTATAATAGATTATACACTTTAAAATGTATTTCACGAGAGTCATTAATATCTTCTTTTCTCTATCTCTCTTTTTTTTTTTTAAAAAAAAAATCTCAAAGATAGGTCAACTGTGGAATTGACTCAGATATCCCCTCATGGCCTCATCCTTGTCTCATCGGCACAAAACAGGTTAAGTATCACTTACTAACAATTTTTGAAAAGCTAAGCTTGGTATTTCCTACCCTGATTTAAACACTACCTTTCATACACCTCCTTATCCCAACCCTCTTTCTCACCATGGGAAGTGTGGAGCTACAACCACCAACACCCCAAGCCACCGCAACCAAATTCCCCGATTCCGAAAACCCGAAACCGCATCCCGATGTCGACGAAGACGAGCTCTCGCCCATCGAGGAGGTCCGTCTAACCGTGCCCAATACCGATGACCCAAGCCTGCCAGTGTGGACCTTCAGGATGTGGTTCCTGGGCCTGGCTTCATGTGCACTCCTATCTTTCCTACACCAATTCTTTGCATACCGTACAGAACCTCTCGTCATTACGCTAATTACTGTCCAAGTGGCCACCCTGCCAATTGGCCGGTTCATGGCAACGGTTCTCCCTAAAACCAAGTTCCAATTACCCGGATTCAGGGACCGGATGTTTTCGCTCAATCCTGGCCCATTTAACATCAAGGAACATGTCCTGATCTCAATATTTGCAAATGCTGGAGCAGCATCAGCTTATGCTGTTGGAATTATAACTATTATCAAAGCTTTCTATGGCAGGAGCATCACTTTCTTTGCTGGATGGCTTCTCGTTATCACAACACAGGTCAGCTGTACTATCTCCCTTTTCACTTATGTTTTTTTTTTTTTTCAACCATCCTTTAAGTCACTTGTTAATATATTTAATAAAGAAACTTTTTACATTTTCATATGTTTACCTTTCTAAAGTGTATAGTAAAATTTAAAATTATGAATATATCATTTTAACAACCAGATATCATGGAGGGTTGGCTTTAATTTAATTTGTGGTCCTACTCTTAATGCTCAGATCATGGGTTAAAAGATCCTGCTGATATCAGTAATTAATTTTAATTTAATTTATCTATAGCTTTCACGGCACTTTTTCTTGCTGTTAAAAAGAAGACTTGATTAAAAGTTCAATTCAGGAATTGTATCTCAATCATACTATTAAAGCCGCTCAATTTTCAGGTGAATGGTAAATAAAGAGTTGAGGAAATGTCATTTTGTATTAACGGGCAATGATTAGAGAAAGAAAAATGAAATTTGCAGGTGTTAGGTACTCTTGTTCAAATCTCCTTGTTCCGGTATGTACTTATTAATTCAGTTCTTTGTCCATTTTCATTATAAATCAAAGTTGATTCCACATCTAATACATACTAGCTGCAGTTAAAAAATGATACAATACGGAATTAAATCATGAGAGGGAGAATGGAGTTGTGTGAGGTTAGAATAATTGTTTTAAGATAATTGCTTACTTTGGATTTTTTTTCCCTTTTTTCGTGATAATAAGGTCTACTTAGTAAAATTAAAATCCTAGAAGTGTCAAATGGTATCTTGCTTCTATCATAAAATAATAATAAGAATAAAAAAAATTATGAAGATTGCTACATAAAACATTGTCCTTTTTATTTTATATTATTTTTTATAAAAAGCATTTAAATAAGATAGCGATGGTTTTCTCACGTGGATGTGTGGATACCAGTTTAAAGTTGCATTTAAAATTGCTAGCCTACCAATCTAATTGTATGGACCAATTTTTCATAAGTAAGCAACAATAAGTTATATACATAAATAAATTATCATATTATAAAAATGAGACTTAATAGAGTTGATAAATAATTGAAATACTATAAAGCAAGTATGATCGACGACTAAAAATGTCAGTACATGGAAGCTCTTAATCGGAACTATGCTGTGACCCAAAGAGTAATAATCAAAACTTCTTCACTTGACCAAAGTGTGATAAAACAATTGATAAATGATTTAAGAGGATCGTGAAGAGTAAGAATCAAACAGAGGTATGGAGGTATCCCTTGCACTTTGCTATGCTAAATTCCTTTTTTTTTTTTTTTTATTAACTTACAGTGGGTTAAACAGCTGACTTGTAGGCTTTGATCAATTTATATAGTTATTATGCTATTCATTATAAACAAAACTCAGAAAATATAAATAAATAATTTATATGTAAAAGATAAAAATCTTAGGAAGCCAATAACTATTTTTTTTAATTATTATTATAATTAAGATAGAGAAATGAACTTGTTTCATTTTATTAAAAAATCGATATTGATAACATTAAGCTATAAGAGTTTTTATATTAATAATTTAATGTCTTTAAAATCACTCATTAAACATAATTCTATTTATAATATTATTGTAATATAATTGGTACCAATACCACAAATTTGAATCTCTTATATCTGTTATAATTATTGGAAAAATAAAAAAAAATTAGTACTCTCATCACTGTGCTTTAGACTGTGAAATATGCAGTCTTCTGGTTCCATTCTGGATGGCTTCCCCGTCCTCATCATACTATATTCTATCATCAAATTGCTGAGATTCCTTTCAACACATTTGCAAAATCATATGGGTCCCTTTCTCTCGCCCAAAATATGAGGGAAGGACCACCACACCACAGGTGACCGGGATTATAGAAATCGGGAAGTGGAAGGCTATCAATTTATCTCTAGTCAATTTGCTTAGCTCATACACCCAGTGCCATGAGAATTTTCCTCTGTGGATTAAGGGCTGCTAAAAGGAAGTAGACTGGGCGGGACGGGACAAATCTTGTAAAAACAATAAATTTATAGATGGGTTGTCAATTTTCTTTCATAAATTTCTAAGGGTTATTTTTCAAAAACTTAAGATGTGATAAATCTGACTCATATTAACCCGTGTACATCCAATTCCTTTTCCAAGTTTAAAATAAAAAATTCACATACTAAACCGAGGATAAATATTTCAAGTTTAACTCACAAGGTGAGATGTTTCAGATTGAAAGAACCAAAATAATATAAATATTATTATCAAACAAGGAACTAACCAAGGCAGTAGTTTTGCTAAAATACGCTTTATAATATAATTATAGATGATAGTGGAATTAAATAACATTAATATATTTTAATGTAAATATAGATGATATTATCTTTATAATATAACTACTGGAAATTGTACTCTCTTGAGGGTGGATTGTTCTCATTTCTTTTCCGTCAAAAGTGTATAGAATTCACCTTATGAATCCTTTAGTTTCAAAGGAA